>CAUYSK010050401.1:0-22746 GCA_963575035.1 Avahi laniger | reverse complement strand
GTTTTAGCTCCTATGTTTTAAGTATATGATTAAGTATTTTTGTATATGATGTGAGGTAAGGGTTGAGACTCATTTTTTTTTTCACATATGGCTAACCAAAGTTCCCAGAACCATTCATTGAAAATTTATTTTCTCCATTAAATTGTCTTGACATTTTTGCCAAAAATCAATTGACCATGTATCAGTGAGTCTACTTCTGGATTTCCAGTCCAATTCCATTATGGTCAGAGAATGTACTTGGTATAATCTGAATCCTTCTGAATTTATTAGGACATTGTATGACATAGAATATGGCCTTAGTACATGCTTTGAGTGTACCTGAAAGAAATGTGCATTCTGTCATTGTTGAGCGGAGTGTTCTATAAATGCCAAGTATGTCAAGTTGGTTGACAGACTTTTTCAAGTCTTCTATATCCTTACTGTTTGTCTCCTTGTTCTATCAATTATTAAGAGAGGAATGTTGAAATCCTACATTCTAATTTGTGAATTTCTCTATTTTTCCCTGCAGTTTAATCAATTTTTGGTTCATCTGGTTTGAAGCTTTGTTAGAAAGTACATGCATAATGTTTAGGATTGTTATGTACTGTTGAGGAATTGACCTCGTTGTTATTTTTAAACATCCTGAAAATATCTTAGCCCTGAAATCTACTTGATCTAATAATACAGCTATTCCAGCTTTCTTTTAATTAGTTACACATGTGTGTAGATATATATACACACACATATATGGTGGGTGTTCCTATAAGGAACATATAATTTGGTCTTGCTTGGTTGTCATTCTGACAATCTCTGCCTTTTAATTGCTATGTTCAGACCATTTACATTTAACGTATTATTGATATACCATTGTACTATTATTTTTGTCTATGTTCTGTCTGTTATTTGTTCCCTTTTTTCTCTTTTTCTGCCTCATGAATTGAGGAGTTTTTACTCAAGTTTCCTTTATGGTTTCTAGTATGAATCTTTAACTTATCACAATAGACTTCCAAGTCCTATCACACCATTTTACGTAGTGTAACAGCCTTACAGCAGGATACTTCCATTTTCCTCTCCTGGCCTTTGTACTACTCTTGTCATTTGTTTTATTTCTACATTTGTTATATACCTCAAAATACATTGTCAAATGCTTATTTAATAATGGATTATCTTTTAAAGTGATATTAAAAATAAGAAAAATATTTTATTCCCTTCCACAAACCTATTTACCATTTCTGGCTTTTTCATTCTATTGTGTGGATCCAGATATTCCATCTGGTATTATTTTCCTTTGCCTGAAAGACTTCCTTTAACATTTCCTGTGGTGCAAATCTGTTAGTGATGAATTTTTTCAGCTTTTATATGTCTGAAAAATTCTTTATTTAATCATTTTATTGAGACAAAACTCACATGTTATAAATTAACTATTTTATAGTGAACAATTCATTGGCATTTACTACATGCACAATGTTGTGCAATTTGTCTTCATTTTTTTTAATCGTTAATAACTTTAACACAACAGAATCTTTTAAAAAGATACAAATAGGAAAACAGTGCATGAATTAAGCAGATAATTCAAAAATTAAGAAATACAAGTAGCCAACTGTTAGCTAAAATAGTTAACTACAATAGTAGTTAATTAAAATAGATAAAAAATGAAAGACTGTTTTTCAAAGCATTGGTAAAAAGTAATAAAATTCAAAATGTCAAAGACTAACACAAGGATTTTTTTTTTTTTTTTGAGACAGAGTCTCACTCTTTTGCCCAGACTAGAGTGCTGTGGCGCCATGCTAGCTCACAGCAACCTCAAACTCCTGGGCTCAAGCAATCTTTCTGCCCCAGCCTCCAGAGTAGCTGGGACTACAGGGATGCGCCACCATGCCCGGCTAATTTTTTCTATATATTTTTAGTTATCTAATTAATTTATTTCTAATTTTTTAGTAGAGATGGGGTCTTGCTCTTGCTCAGGCTGATTTCGAACTCCTGAGCTCAAACAATCTGCCCGCCTCGGCCTCCCAGAGAGCTAGGATTACAGGCGTGAGCCACCGCGCCCGGCCTGCAGTATTGTTCTTAACAGCAAATATTTTAAACCCCTTACACATTAATCACTGGGAGATTGTATGACTAAATAAAGCTATAGTCAAGTAATGAATATTAAAAGGTATAAAAAAGTAAAATGAATATTAAAATTGACTTATAGGGAATATTATTCATGACATTTAATTAAATGAACAAAACAAGTTACAGAACAGCATCCAAAGCTGAATATTGTTTGTATCAAAGCATGTACATATATGTAAATACCTGACCATATACTGTTTATATATAGTATACTATTAATATATATACTGTTTATATAGAAATTCATAAAATGTTCAAAAGACTTTCAATATGTAAAAATGGAATGTAAAAATTGTTCAAGTGCTCCTCAGAAGTCATAAAAAGAAAATTTATAAAAATGAAAAAAGAAAGTAGAAAACAAAAAAATAAATAAATGAAATGATAGATTTAAGTCCTAAGAAATTGATAATAACATTAAATAAAAATGGCTTAAATATACTAACTAAAATACAGATTAGTATATGGATTGAAAAAACATTACCCAGTTGTACGCTATCTATAGAAAACTCATTTTAAATATAATGATATAAGAAGCTTGAAAATAAAAGAACAGAAAAAAAGTATATCATGAAAACCCTAATAAAAGAAATCATTAATGAGTACATTAATGTAAGATAAAGTACTTCAGAACAAAGAAAATTGTAAGAGATAGAGACATGATATGCCAATAAGAGGGTCAATTCTACAAGAAGACACAGCAACCATAAATATGAATGCACTAAACATTAGAGCTGCAAAATATATGAAACAAACTGACAGGAATCAAAGGAAAAATAAACAAATCCATAGTAATAGTTGAAAACTTCAATCCATCTCTCTCAAAACTAATAGAGCAACTAGTCAGAAAATCAGCAAGAATATAGAAGAACCCAACAACATCATCAACCATGAGATGTAATCAACATAATGAAACACAAATCCAAAATAGAATACACATTTTTTCAAGCGCCCATGAAACGCATAGCAAGCTAAACTACCTCTTAGGCCACAACAAAACAAACCTCAAAACATTTACGGAATTGAAATTATAATGAGTATGTTCTTTGACCAAAATGGAATTAAATTAGAAATCAATATCTAAAAGAATGAAAGAAAAATCTCCAAACACATAAAAACTAAGCGACATACTTGTAAATAATCCAGGGGTCAATGAGAAATTTCCAAAGGAAATTAAAGATATCCTTCACTGAATGAAATGAAAATTAAAATACAACATATCCAATTACATGGGACACAGTTCAGCAGTGCTGAGAGAGGGAAATTTGAAGCACTAAATATAGATATTAGAAAAGAGGAAAATCTTTTTCAGAAAATCAAAGAGGAGAGAACACTTCCCAATTCATGTTATAAAACAAGTATTACGCTGATACCAAAACTAGATAAAAAGAGCACAAAAAGGAAACTTTGGACAAATGTCTTCATGAATATAGATACAAAAATTACTTACAAAACATGTGATTTGACAATATTTATATCAAAAAAAGTATATGCCATGACCAAGTGAGGTTTATTTCAGGAATAAGGGCAAGGAAAGTTCAATATTTCAAAATATAAATCAATGTCATCTACTACAACAATCTAAAGAAGAAAAATCATATAATTATGTCAACAGATGACGAAAAAGCATTTGAAAAAGTCAACACTCATGTATGATAAAAATTATCAGAAAAATAGGAATAAAGGGGAATTTCCTCAACTTGATAAGCATCTATAGCTAACTTAGCACTTAGTGACAAACAGATGAGAAAGAAAAAATAAAACTGTTCTTATTTGCAGATGACATAATTGTCTACGTAGAAAACGACAAGGAATCTACAAAAGATAATTCCTAGAACCAATAAGTTCAGCAAGTTCACAGAATATAAAATAAATATACAAAATTCAATTGCATTTCTATACTAGCAACAAACATATTTACCTTCATTTTTGAAAGATATTTTAATGAGGTGGAGATTTCTAGGTTGACTGAGTTTTTTCCTTCAGTACTTTAAAGATATTGCTCCATTGTCTTCTGACTTGCATTGCTTTCAACAAGAAATCTGGTGTCACCTGTATATTTTTTCCTTTGAATGTAATCTGTCTTTCTTCTACGGCTGCTTTTAAAATTTTTCTCTTTATTGTAGATTTTAAGTAATTTCATTATGATATGTTTTTTGTGTAGGTTTATTCATGTTTCTTGTGTTTGAGGTTCTTTAAGTTTCTTGGAATCGTGGGGTTTAATTTTGTCAAATTTGGAAGATTTTTATCCAGTGTTTCTTTAAATAGTTTTTTTTTTTTTTGGTTCCCTGTCCGTAGTGTTTCTGATTATACATATATCAGGCTCCTTGAGGTTGTCTCTGATAGCTCACTGATTCCCTCTTCATTTATTTCAACCTTTTTTTTCTGTTCCTTTTTGGATAGTTGCTATGGTTATGACTTCATTCTTCTACAGGGTCTAATCTGATATTAATTCTATCCAGTGCATTTTTCATCACATGCACTGTATTTTTCATCATTAGAAGTTTAACTTAAGTCTTTAATTTTCCATACCTCTACTCAATATGCTTTGTCTTTTACTTCTTGAATGTATAGATTACAATTGTTTTGTTGTTTTTATTTGTTAACTCTATCTTCTGTGTCATTTCTGGATCTCTTTCTATTGATTTCTTTTTCCTTACTTAGGGGTATTATTTTCATGATTTTTTTAATGGCTAGATACTTTTGAATTTGATGGCAGACATTATGAATTTGACCTTGTTGGGTGCTAAATATTTTTGTATTCCTATACATAATTTTTAAATTTGTTCTGGGATGCAGTTAAGTTACTTGGAAAGAGCTTGATCCTTCGGGGGCATTATTTTAAGCTTCATTAGATGGAATCATGAATTCTTTATTTTAGGGCTATTTTCCCCCAATCCTGGGGCAACACTTTTCTGAATACTCTACCATTTCCCTATGAATTGTGAGATTTTTTTACTCTGGTAGGAATGGGATCATGAAATATTTGCAGCTCTGTGTGAGCATCACCTGCTCTTTTCCAGTAGATCTGGATAGTTTTCTCACACATATTCAATAATTCTTACCCAGCTGGAGACTTGCAGGGAGCTCTATGCAGATCTCAGCTGCTCTCTCTGTCTGTGCAGTTCTCTCTTCTCTGACACTCTGACACTTCGAGCTGGGAACTCTAGCTGCCTTTTCTCTCTCAGATCCATTTCCTCAACCCAGGGAGACTACCAGGTTCTATTTGGATTTCCCCTCCCTGTCCTGTACCCTTGAAACTGTTTCCAAGCAGGGAAATCATGGCATTCAACTTATTTGTTTCTTTTATTTTGTGAATCACTGTCCTGTGTTACCTGATGTCAAATGTCTGAAAACCATTGTTTTATATGTGTGTATGCATGTATCTATCTATCTATATCTATCTATATCTATCTATCTATATCTATCTATCTATCTATCTATCTATCTATCTATCTATCCATCTATATCTTTGGTGGGTTTTTTGTCCGGTTTAAGTGAGGTGGTAAATATGATTCCTGCTACTCCATTCGCGCCAGAATCAAAAGTCCCACATTACTTTTCTAGTCCTTGGTGTCCTCATCTGTAAAACAAGATTGTTGTATTAGAAGTGGTTTATAAATTTCTATTATTCCTTGTATTTCCTTCAAAACTGTTAGCTTTTCAATAATTACTTCTTTGAATAAATTAGTAATCAGTAAAAGACTCCCAGAACATGCTCTGTTCTACACCTGATAAAACCTATGCTCTCCCACTATCTCAGAAGGAGATCTCAATAGTTCCTGACTCTCAACCTCAAGGTGTCTTTCTAGATTTACCCGCGTGGTCACTAGTCAGAAGAGGCCGTGCCTGAGTAAAATGTGTTGTCCACTTGTAATTTAAAAGCTGATGAGTCCAGGGATAACTTTCCCTGCCCCTTTCTCCCTCTCTCCTTCCCTCCACTCCTTCCTTCTGTCCAATACGTATTGAGTAACTGCTCTGTGCCTGCACTGTGCTGGCCATAGTGATGAGCTCTCCATGTTTGCTGAGGAAGCAGCAGCATGCTGTTTGTAGCACCACAGAAGTGATCTGAAGACCACCACTGGGAGCCTTGGCCTACCTAGCATCTATGAGCAATGAATAGAAACTTGCCCTCCTTGTCAGTGCCTTGCTTAGTCTTAACTTCCATGGGATAATCCAACTAAAAGGCAAAGGGAAAAGGGGAGCAAAAAAGTTGCAGGAAGGTCTAATTTTAATTTGTGTACTCTTGAAAACATGCTCTGCTGTTTTTTCCCTGAAAAACTATGACATTGGTTTTTCTTTTTCTTCCTTTAGGAAAGAAATATGTTTATATTATTAGACCTTCATCTTCCTAATATTAAGATGCCATCTTCTTTGGTGACTATAAGTGGGATATGACTCTTCTCAAGGTGTTTCCCGCCCTCTCTGCAGCAGGGTGATGTCTGAGTCCTTTGCTCATACTTTTTTGACTAGGTGGAGAAAAAGAAATTTATCCTTCTAGCTAGTTATTGAAGATTTTAATTTTTACATTTTTGGGTTTGAGTGTATGTATCTCTATATGTGTGCACATGTATCTCAGCATATATTCTCCCTTTTTCATAGCACCCCACTTCCACGGTGTGCAGTTTTTGTTTTGTTTTTTTTTTTGTTGTTTTTTTTTTTGAGACAGAGTCTCACTGTGTGGCCTGGGCTAGAGTGCTGTGGCGTCATCTTAGCTCACAGCAACCTCAAACTCCTAATCCTCCTGCCTCAGCCTCCCAAGTAGCTGGGACTATAGGCATGCACCACTATGTCCAGCTAGTTTTTTCTATATATTTTTAGATGTCCAATTAATTTCTTTCTATTTTTAGTAGAGACAGAATCTCGCTCTTGCTCAGGCTGGTCTCGAACTCCTGAACTCAAACAATCCGCCCGCCTCGGCCTCCCAGAGAGCTAGGATTACAGATGTGAGCCACCGCGCCCAGCCCATGGTGTGCAGTTTTGAGGGACTATTCCTTGTTTACCTCTAGTTGATAATGAGTACATGAACCAAACTAAGCCAATCGGATTCTCTATCCTGACACTTAAGATCTTGAGGAGAGAGCTATGAAGATCAACAATGACGAAGAGTGGAGAGCATTTATTTCTGGAGCAGTGGCCAGCAGAGGTGGTCCAGAAGCTGGTCTGATGCCAGTTCTTATCCCTCTTCCATGTGTGCACCTAGTGCCACATCTTCTCATCCATGTGTGGTCTCCCTCTTATTGCATCAGCAGCTCGAAGGAGCCAGAGTTGGCTTCTGTGACCCGCTACCAAAGAACAAAGATGAAACAGCCACCTCTAGTGTGTGGTACACAAATGATAAAAATGTCTCCTCCTTGGAACTCACAGAAGAAACCCACTCTGGTGGGTGCTGTGATATACCGCCCGGAGTACACCTTCAGGATCAAGCATTTATTCCTCCAGCTGCCGGAAGTGTAGGTGGCTGGTGGCTGCCACCTGAGTCCATCTCTTCCTGTGGATCTGTGCCCTAAGGTTGCTGCCCCAACCCCCTGGACTACAGACCGGCAGGAGGTGAGCAGCAGGCAGGTTAGTGAAGCCCCACCTGCACCCACAGCAGCTCCCCATCGCTTGCATCATCTCCCGAGCCCGCCCCCTGCCAGAGCAGTGGCCACATCAGACTCTCATAGGAGCCCGAACCCCACTGCGAAATGCACATGCGAGGGATCCTGGTTGCGCCCTCCCCATGAGAATCCAACGCCTGATGATCCGAGGTGGAGCCGAGGTGGCAAAACCTCCCTGCCACTATCGATAGAAAAACAGTCTTCCACGAAACCAGTCCCTGGTGTCAAAAAGCTTAGGGACCACTGCCCTAGGGTACAGGGCAATTCACGCAAGGTCACGTACCCAAGAGCAGCCCACATCCAAGGTCAGGTGGATGGGGATATATAAAGGACTGGACCACTTTCCTCAGGATAAGGCAACTCTTAGAAGCCATCTCGGTCCCAGAGATTCCCCTGGGCCTGTCTGAGGCTATTCCCCCCCACTGCAGTTCAGCTTCTCCTTTGCTCTGCCCTACTTCTTTCACTTCCTCGTAAATATTTTTCCTGCAATAACTCCCCAGTAAACTTCCTGCAAACAAACCTCTGTCTCCTGGAAACCTGACCTAAGACACCCACTTAGGGCACAGGCCAACAGGAAGAAGCAGTCTCTGCTGGCACCTGTCTGTTTTCTGTGTGATTTGGGGTCTTGGCAAGCCTCAGGCAAATGCAAAGAGATGGTTTCCTGGGTGTTACCATAATTCATTTATTCAACAAATCTACTGAGTACCAACTATGTACCAGGCACTGTGCTGAGTACTTGGGGTATATCGATGAACACTCACATTCAAAAAAAATGTTAAACCCCTGCCCTTGTTGGGCATAAAGATGTTCTCCTGGGTGGGAGGTGCAGCGCTCCTTCATGGTCCGTCATTACCTACCTTCCCCAAGTAACGCTTCCCCTCAGGGATTCCTCGTCCCCAACAAGTAGCCGCCTAGACAGTGTGCAAGTCCCAGTGTGGGAGAGCCCCAGGTCCTAGCGAGGTACAGATGGGTTCCGGCTGCACCTGCTCAGGGCAGCTTGGCTTTATTTAATTGTTTGCGATTTGTGCAGCTTTGCTTTGCTTTGCTTCCCTTGGTTAAAACATCTTTCCCAAAACTGCCCATTCTCCCGACCACACAATTGCACCAAACCACCTCAAGCCTTACAGATCTTGCAGATCCCGACTCCCATGTTTTTCATGCTTTCTCAGGGTCACTGATGCCTTCTGAAAAGCGTTCACAATTTCCCTCATCTATGTCCCTCTGCCTCCCCCTATCATTGAATAGTACTGATGCAGGTACCACTTTCTGGTTTCGTTTCTTTTATAAAATACAAATTGGCCCCTTGAAGTCTGATTTGCCTTTTGATTTCCAACCCTCTCACCCATCCAGCTGTTGCTCTCAATACACAGTCTGGGAAAGACTGGCCCATTACTCCAGAAGGACTTCTCTTTCTGAGGGTATTTACTATTTTCTTCCTTGTTTCAAATAGGGGTCTGACAGGCTCCCCGAGTCTGAGCAGTGCGGCTCTAACGGGACAGCAGCGCCAGCCCCCAGCCCAGGCACTTCTTCATCATTGTCTTTTCAAGCAGTGCAATTGCAGCTGGAGGCTGCAGCCATTCCCACTCCCCCTGCAGGGCCGGTGCCAGATGCTAATGTATAAGGAAATAGCTTGACTTTGTGAGGGCAAAGGAGAGCAGTGGATTTGCTCGACTACAATTAAGAAGGCAGATGGGCAATAGGGAGATTTGGGGATGGGAAAAGAGACAGCGCATGCCAAATTGTGGTTCGAAAAGAAATCTTGAGTGCCTTGTACTATATAACTAAAGGGACCTGCTTCACGGGTTATCCAGGTTCTCCTGGCTGCTGCCCGGCCATCGTACAATCAACCAGCACAGGAAGCTGCCACGGACACAGTCATAGATGATTCTGCCGTCTCCTCTGAGCCCTTCAAGGGCAGGGACGTGGCACGTTCAGCCTGGCCCATGACGGTTGTTTAATGGGAGGTGGAAAGGTCAACCTGAAATCAGACCTCCTGGTTTCTTCTGAGTTTCTCTCGCAGAAGGAGAAAAAGTTTCTGAACAGCTGTAAATTGCCTTACTCATTTTACCCATTGCTTTTCCCTCAACTGCCTGTGCTGTAGACCGGCAAGAGTTGACCAAATAAAGTAGCAGAGATGACAAAAGTCGTGCAACTTAAAGGTCATGGTATCTAATAATTTAGAGGAAACCTAAAGTTCAACCAGTCTGTTTCCCCTCATTTTTTAGATGAGAAAACTGAGGTCAGAGAGGTGAACACTTTGTTGAAGGTCACACAGCCAGATGGTGAAAGAGCCGGTGTCAGTAACTTCTTAACCAGGATCACCACCCTCTTTGTCACTCCAAGATATTGACTGTCACTCAAAAGGTCAAGGGTCACAAAGCAAGCCTTGCAGAAGCTGATGAGCTCTTCCTAGTGGCCTCTGTGCGTTTGGGGTATTTGCCACCTCACAGAACACTGACGCCTGCCCGCGGAGTCTAGAGTTCTCAAGTTTTTCCTACAGGTGGAGATAACTTTAAAAAGCCTCCATATAGTTTAGGATCTGTTCTTCAGTGCATCGTCTACAAAAACGTCATTCTTTATTAAATTCACAGCACCCATTTAAATTGCTCTCTAATTTCTACTTGTGCAAAATTCGATCAAAGTTCAAAATAATATGACACGTGGAAAAGGCTAAGTATCTTGATGTTTAACTTCAAAGGTATCAAACAGTTCTGAATAAAATTTTCACCTGCTAGGGGTGACCATATTTATTTTTAATAGCCAACCACTAGCTTTTCCACTCTGTTGTGGTTGTTTATCAGAGTTAATATGTAGTTTTGTTTTAATTTCTCCCTTTAACTCTTGGAACCTTCTGCTCTATATTTTGCTGCCACAAAGAAACTTCTTTTCGTGTTCAACAGAAGAGCTCATCCTGCTTCTCTTGCTGGGTGGGTTAGCTCTCAGCTGGCCCCTGTATGTATCTACGTTATAGAAAATGAAGTTACATCCCATTTTTGTGATGATTTTTCCCTGGAGAAGTTTCCCCTTCATTTTCCAACTAGTTAAATTCCCTTTAACTGATTGCCAAAGATTGGTTTGAAACAGACAAGCAAACCAACCTCATTAGAAGAGCATAGTCAACCATAGCCAGTATCACCAATCACTAAACAACAGTGTGCAAGGATAGTAAGCTTTAAAGAATGCAAAAGTTGTGACATTTCTCATAATACTAATCACCAATACTTCTTATGTGGTAGGCACTGTTTTAGGTGACTTATATTTTTTTAAATGAATTATCCATTAGGAAAACTCTATTAGGCGAATGCTTTTATTATGTCTGGTTTATAATCATGAAATCTTGACAGTAAAGTTAAGCGATTTGCCAAAGGTCACACTCTTGTTAGCGATGGGGCTCAGATCTGAACCCAGCTAAATCTGAATATGCACCACGACCTTGTATCACCTTCAGTGCCTTCTGCTCCTGCCCAGACTAATCCAATCTCTCTTGAGAACCTCTTCAGGGGAGACTGAGTCTTTTTGTGACCCAAAAGATTAAAAACCCCACATAAACACAGTAGAGTGGAAGTTAAGCCAGGTTATGAAGTCATTTGTTATAAATAACCAACATACACAAGAGTGCTTGGGGAACATGAAATTTTTCTTAATTTCGGAGATGACCTTATTACCTTTTGTGCGAAATCTGCTGGGGACATAATTCTAGCCTGGGAGTCAGTAAACTTTTCCTGTCAATGGATGACAGTAAATATTTTAGGCTTTGCCCATAGGTTGGTGGCAATGACTCAACCTAGCCACTCGTGGGCAAAAGCAGCCATAGATAATAGTTAAACACGGGGAGGTGGCTGTGTTCCAATAAAACTGTATTTATGAACACTCAGATTTGACTTTTCTATAATTTTCACATGACACAGCATATAGTTTCTCTTTTGATTAAAAAAAAGAAGTAAAAAGGTAAAAACCATTTTTAGCTTATAGCCCATATAAAAATAGGCAGCAGGCTGAATTTGGCCAGTGGTCTGTGCAGCAGTTTTCCCACCCGTATCCTAGCTAGCTGATTTTTCCACCTCATCTTGAGCTCCCCAAGGGCTGGGACCCCACCAGAGTCAGCTTGGCACATTACAGACATTTACTGGAAATTTGCTGGATTGAAACAAATGGAACTGAGAAAGGGTAGGAGAAGGGGGCATTTTCAGAAACCCCATCCTGTCTCATGCTCAGACAGGAACTCAACTCAAACAAGTGTGGGACGTTCTTTCTTCCCTGCATACTTCACTTGCTTTTTATAATAGTTTTGTTCGCTTTTGGTTGCACTGGTACCCGGCGTAGCCAGGTCTCCCACGAGTTCTGTAGCTCTGGCTATCTCTGGATGGCAGGTTTCGGATGCAATTTGTAGATAGAGATCACAAAGGAAAGAAGAAGAGTCTCACAGCTTCCTCTGCCGGGCTCCCTGCCAAGCTGCCCCCCTGGCGCTGCAAGTGAGGAGACCTTCCGGGGGATTCAGTCGGTCCTCAGTTGACTGTGTAGCAAAGCAGAGTCCTTCTTTCCGATTTCTGCTGGTGATAGCATGGCACAGCGATCAAAGGAAGAAGAGCTCCAAAAAATATTGAAACTTTCTGCCTCCAGCTACACAGTAACTATCTGGAAGTGTGTGAATCTGGGAGGTGTGCAGTTAGAGAAGAGTAGAGGGCACCTTACCGAGGTTCTCTAAGGATCTATGAATTAGAGACTCCTGTGCTCCAAGGACCTTTTCTGCTTGTCCTATGATAGAGACAGACTATGACCTCTGAAACCTTCTCCTAGCTGGGAAACAAAACCCTCGTGCTCATCTGCGGACGAGTCTGAAGGCTCCATAGCCAATAGGTCAGCAGGACGAAGGCCGACATTGTAGTCTCTTTCTTGCTACCAAGTCACTATGTGCCCCTGGGTGGGTTGCCTCATCCCTCTAATCCTCAGTTTGCTTGTCTATTAAATACAGTTTGGGCTGGGTACATGTATACTTGCTCTAAGGTTCTGATTCATATATTTTGCAGCAGGGAAGGGAAAAAAATCCCTGACTTTTGAATTCCTCCAAGGCGCCGTCCTTCCTGCAGCTGTCCCATAGTCTGGGCCTTGTGCTCTATCAAAGGGTTAATTTCTCCCTCCCGGTCAGCAGACAGGCTTTGCTTGTGGTCACTAGGGATGCAGGCACCTCCCTTCTCATGGTTCCACCTTCTCTAGGTCCTCTAGGGCAGTGGTCCCCAACCTTTATGGCGCCAGAGACCAGTTTCTTGGAAGACAACCTTTCCAGGGACCAGGGGTGGGGAGGTGGGGTATCGGAGTAGGGGGTGTCGTGCAGAGCTCAGGCAGTGATGTGTGGCCCATTTCCTAGCAGACCACAGCCTGGGGGTTGGGGACCACAGCTCTAGGGAAAAGAGGTTGGAGATGGAACGTCATAGCTTTCTGTGAGTCGGGCTGGGAAGAAGCATACATCACTTTGCTCCCATACCACTGGCCACAAATTAGTCACATGACGACCTTGAATTGCAAGGGAGGCCAGAAAATGGAGTCTGAAGATGTCCGGGAAGAGGAAGAGAACACGGCTGTGGGTGAGCATCACAACATGGGAAACTGTGCAGCTTGCCTTGAGGCGTCTGGGAAGCCTACAGATCCCTTTCTTGCTGCATGGAGGTTCCCACACACCTGTGTGGGCCAGTGGGCTCAGCTGACTGTAATGGAAAATACATTATGTATTTGAATAATGGCCATGCTTGCTCATTCACTCACATGTTCATTTAGCAAATAGTTATTAACATTACATTTGGACCAGGTACTACGGATATACCAAAAACAGAGGTTAATTACTAATCCGAGCCCTCGAGGAGCTCACAGTGTAATAGATGAGCTAAGACAACAAAACGATGATCATAACTGTAGTCTATGCGTACTGTAATGTGTCCACGTAAATGGGTAGAAGAGGGACAGTGTGGTACAGGATTCCTGGGATGGAGAGAACTTTCCATTATGGTTTTGATGCAGGCCCTGGGAACCAGGTGCGAGTCATGCAGCTGGATCGTGGTGGGCACGGAGAGTGAGCAGAGGGTTGGAGCTGACCCGGTGATGGATGCTGGGGCTGGAAGGTTGGAAGCCAGTAGGACGCTGAGGAGCTTCGGCTGCATTTGTTAGAGAAGGGGGGCCAGCGACAGCCTTGAACATCAGAGCCAGGTGGTTTTAGAGGAAAAGGGATCAGTAGCCACATATCATATTCTCCGTCCTTTACCCAGAGTCTGGCCTTGCCAGGGCTACCTAGTTCCAGAAGGGACCAGAGAAAAGTGTGGGTGACTCGGACTCCTGGAAAAACAAGTCGAAGCCGGCTCCATGCAGGGCGGGTGGATGGCGCTGCGGCTGATCTTCCACGGGCATCATCCCTCCTCTGGGACCCACGCTCTGAGGATCGTAAACATCCACTGACCCCTAGTGGCCAAAATGGCCCCCAAACAGTCCCACATACCCCAGCTCCACAAGTCTGTCCCAGGTGGCTGTAGTTGAGGGAGAAATTGCTTAGATAGAACTTCTCCAGGTTCTATCTAACAAGCCTGTCCTTGTTCACCCTTCGTGGCTTTTCCCTTCCATGCAACCAGATCTGCCCACCACTCCCTGTCTCAGCAAGGGCGCGGCCCAGGCGGGAGCTTCAGCAGTGGAGGGGGCGAGTGGAACTCCTGCTGCTGGTCACAGCCTGCCCAGGCTGCTTCCGCCTCATGCAACACCCTGGTCATCAGTGGAGAACAATGCATACATTAAAAGTCCATATTCTACTCAAGGTTAACTTTTATTGGACTGTGAAATGGGGCCGGGTTTTCTAATAATAATCACCGATGTTAAACAAACGCTTGCATGCCAGGGGCCATTCAGAGAACGTTAGATATATAAATTTACTTAATTTTCACAAAAACTTTTAGAAGTAGGCACTGTCGTTGTCCCTCATTTTAAAGATGAGGAAATGGAGACACAAAAAGGGTAAGTAACTAGCTCAAGATTACAAAGCTGGGCTCCGGTGGATCAGACACCTGGCCCAGGGCAGCGTAGTTGCAGAACTGGTGCTCACAGACACCATAGGAGAGGAGACTGTCCCCAGCCCCATCTTGGACATTCCTAAGGCCCCTGAGTCTCTGCTTCCTCCCCTGCCCCATGAGTGGGTTGGACTAGAGCAGGGGTCTCAGACTCGTCTTAGAAGAGGGGGGACATATAGGACAGATAACAGGGCATTTGCTTCAGCTGAAGCAGGGGCCAGTGATCCGGCTCACTTTTCCTCTCCTTCCCTGCTCCTTTGCCCACCCACGGGCGCTTAAACTCCTGGGAAAGTTCTCAGGACTCTAAAGAACCAGACGGCACCTAAGAATTATATTAGCCAATATTTATTTAGCATGTATTGTATTTAAGGCATTGTGTTAGGTGTTTTGAAATCTTATACCCTTAGCCTCACAACAATCTCGTGAGGTAGCTGTTTCTATGCTCATCCTCAGGCGGGTAAACCCAAGCGCAGAGAGGATTAAAGAGCGAGCTCAAAGGTTCACAGCTAGTGAGGTCCGCCTGACCCGAGGCCCACACACCGTCACAGCAAACTTCACGGCCCCTCAGACGGCAGGGACTGTGAGCCAACAGTCAGAGCACGGGGGTCCGGGCCGAGCCTGCCCCGGGACCCGGTGCTAGGTAGGGGGACAATCCTTCTGCAGGGCGGTGGGGGCCGCTGAAGGCAGAGATGACTGACAGAAGCACAGGTGGGCACTGGGGCTCCCCAGCCCGGCTCGGGCCGTCTCAAGCGGACAGCTCGCCCCGAGGCCAGGCCATCTCTGCGCTCAGAGTGTAGTCACGGGAAACTGTTGTGATTTAAGCTCTAACTCGCAGATTTCTTTCTAGTTCCTGGCACCTACACCCGCGAGGTAATAGAAGCAGAGGTCTATACCCCCCGCCCAGACGTGAGCTTCCTCTCGGAGGAAGCAGCAACCCTGGCTGGCAGGGCTGTGGCTGAGCGCGCTGCCCAGGCCCCCTCGGCGCCGCCCAGCTCGGCTCGCAGATAAGGCCACGGCCCCTGCGAGGCCCCCTTTCTTGAAGGCAGGTGTTGGCTCTCAGGTTTGTGGTTGCTGCTCTGCATCCAGAGTCTAGCTAGAGAAGTGGTACCAGCAGGTCTTTGATGTCCTCTCCCAACTTAAACACGATTTCTAAGCAGTACTTCTTAGTTAAAGAGAACCAGAACACCCGCGCTCCAGTCCTCGCCCCGCTCTGACTAGCTGTGGCCCTGGGTTCCTCTCACTCTCTCTCGGGCGATAGACAGGGAAGCGACTTACTCAGTTCCTCAGTTTGCCCAGCAAGCAGGTGACACCGTAGCCACTTGAGGCTCAGCTCCTCCTCCTCCTCCTCCAGGACTGGGTGATTGATGGGTTCATTAAATGACTGGATCCATTGGCCAATTTAACAGATGTTTCTTAAGCTCACCCTCTGTGCCAGGAACGGTGCTAGGAACAAGAATGCTGTGATGAAAAACACACTCCCGCTGGAGGGGACTCCGAAATCCTCCGGCTGCTCCCACTGCGTGTAAGGACGAAGAAAATGAGGACAGAAGGGAAGGCAAAGGGACTTGCTCAAGGTCTCGGAAAAAGTGACATGGTATAAAATGACCCTGACCGCATGCCGAGTGTGAAGATGGACTGCAGGCATCGATTTGGTGTATTTAGCTGAATTTTGTGGATGAAGGGCTGGTAAGGGGAGAGAAGAGAGGAGAGCAGGAGGCGTAGAAGTCAGAGACAGAGGAGTCAGTGCCAAACGAGCCCCCGCAGATCCTTCATTCCCCACAGCGGCTTTTTGTTCTCTCTCTAGGAACAGCAAGAATTTACATGCTCCACGGAGTAGTCAGTCTAAGATGTGATTGCCCTAATATGAACGAAAACTGGGGATGAAAGCACGGACGACGGTACTGGACAAAGTCTGGCAAAGTTGTCTCCTGTAAAGTCCGTGCTCAAATGCCGACTTTGCCCCGTGTGGAGCTCTGGCTGACCGAGCTTTGGGCAAAGCCGAGGATGTGTGTGAGGGCGGTGGGTGGCAGGCCCCCAGGAGACACGATCCAACGGCACGGCAGACTCAGGCCTCTGTGCTCGTGTGCACAAGAAACACGGGGCCAGCTGAGCGCTGCTGGTGCTCACTTCTCCCCACTTGTAACCTGAGCGTTCAGGTTGAAGACCAGGAGCAAGCTGATTTTATGCGAACTGAATGATAGGTAGTTTTAAAGCTTGCCACTTTAATCTATTGTAAAGTAGAATATCATTCCCTAATTTGTCTTTGTGGTCAATTTTGATTTTAATTTTTTGACATCAGATTTTTTTTTCAATGTCTGACTTATCAGATACATTGTTGAACATAAACTCTAAGATAAATCACAGAGACATGGAATAGAATTTGAATTCACTCTGTATGGGCTGTCTACAGAGATACTGTCTTCATCATTTACTCAGTCACCAATGACAGAAAAAGGTAAACAGGCAAGGGCTCTTGTCTTGGAGGAGTCTGCAGTCTAGCGGAGGAAATAGACGACTGAAGAGAGTATTTCAGTATGATGCAACGCCTGCTCTCACAAAAACGTACTCATAGTGCAATGGCTAAGTGCTATGCTTTTTAGAAAAGATGAAGCACTTCCATTTGCTTATAACATAAATCCCTGCAAAAAAAGATTGTCTTTCATGCCAGCTTGCACTGTGGAAATACGAGGCACGGGGCAATGGTGCCCACTAGAGCAAGAATTCAGTGCACCTGACGGCCCGGCCACTTTCCCACATGCGCTCCAACAGCCTTAGCCCAGTTCCACGGAGCGTGAGGCCCAGCAAGGCCTGTGCTCCTCCAGGGCTTGGGCTTCCCCACGGGTGATGGGCCTGGGCCCAACAATGGGGACAGACCCTTTCTGAGCTTTCCTGGCTGGGAAGGGAGAGACAGAAGACTGAGACCATGGAATGTCACTCAATGACTTTCTCTTAGCAATGTTTGTCCCGGTTTCTGGATGGGAACATGAACCTCAGAGAGGTGAACATGGTCTCTAGAGGAGTGACAGTACCCAGAAAACTAGCAGGACTAGGAAGTGAGAAAATAGGGTGCAGGAGGAAAAGGGATTGAGGGAAGGAAGAGTGGAGCCAGAGCAGTGATTGTGCAGTTTCTAGATCTAGTCAGATACCCCCAGGCTGGGGTCCAGCCCTCACTGGGCTTTAGTCCTCCGAGCCGGACCACAGCTGGAGTCTCAGGCTGAATCCATCTGTGGAGGTTGGCTCTGGGGTGACCTTGGCCTCTTCCAAAACCTGTTCAGTCAGGCCAGGCTAAAGGATGGGGGGATGGCAGGAGGCCAGATGGCAAGGGCTCAGGCTGGGGTGAGCGCTGCGGCTGGTGGGTCAGAGCCCCTGGCTGGACTTCTGTCCCTGTCCTCGCCAAATATTCTTGCTTGTGGCCAGCCGGAAGAAGCGGTTTGGCTGTGGGGAATTAGTAATGAATGAGATATGGAGTCCTTCACCTCCAGGTCACCAGTTCAAAACCAGGTCACCAGCAAGTCAAAGTTCCCAACCAGGGGGCCATGATGGAGGTTTCATTTGAGTGACTTGAAGGCAAATATTTGTCCTCCCAGAAGACAGCTCGGCAGGTCAGCCTGGGCCACAGGCAAGGAGCTCTGTCCTGCTGACATGCTGCGCAGGGCCGGAGAGGGCTCCGTGGGGGACTTGTCCTTCTGGCTCCATTCTCTGCAAGGCCTCCCTTCTCTGCCCCCAGGCCAGGTCACAAACTCAGGTCAAAAGAGCCCAAGTAGGCAGTAATCACTCAGATCATCTGGTGACAGCCCTGTTTCCTGAGAAACCTCTGGCTCTCTGGGGGCAGAAACTACATTTACTATATCACTCTTTAACACTTCCCAATTTTATTATTTTTTTTGGCCTTATCATTACCTAAATTTATTTATTAGTTTACTTGTCTATTGCCTGAATCCTACCACTGTTATCACTTAAGCTCTTGGAAAGCAGAGATCCCATCTATGCCTGGCACTTACTAGATGCTTAAGAATTGTCTTTCGAATGAATGAGCACACATTAACAGGAAAGAACGAACTCCTAGTGCCTCGCATAGTGTCTGGCAGAGAGGATGTGCTTGAGGACATTTGCCGAATACATGAATGAATGGATGGATGGATGGATGGATGACAGAATGAAATTTTGAGAAATATCTGCTCCCAGAACCTCAATGATATCGTTTTATTGCTGGAGAAGCAGGAAGTTTTTGTTAACACCAAACTAAAGTCCCCAACCCCACAGCACAGTGCTTGGCTCACAGTGATGCTTGGGTGTATGCAACGTGTCAGGTACGTACAAAGAGAAGTGAGACTCGGCCAAGCCCTACGTGCAGGGTGGAGTCATGTTCACGCACAGGTTCCCTGAATGCTGGCTCTATGCCAATCACAATGCTGTGGGGCCACAACAGGTAAGACAGCCGGGGCGTTCGCTATGTCATCTTTGTGTCCTGCAGCTGTGCTGTCTGCCCGGGTTACACGCGCCCACTGAGTTGGATGTAGTCGTGGAATTTAGTTAAGAAACAGGACTAACATCTAATGAAAATTGAAGATGGGCTATATTGAGCCTGTTTGCTTTGTATTGTGACCAACCCAGTACCACTGACAATCAGTGGATATGTGGCGATTTTGAACAATAAGACTGCTTACAACACACAAAGATATCATAATCTCAAACTATATTTCTTTGGGCAAGAATCAAGTAGCCTCACAATTCAAGAAAATTGCCATAGCATTAACGAGTGTCCACTATGCGCCAAGTGTTGGGGATGACAGATAAAACTTCTCCTGGCTCTCTGAGTCTAGTTAAAGTATAAAAACAAAGACTTTGTTTAATGTAATAAGTATTATGAACAAGGTATGTTCAAATGTAATGGGAGCACAGGAGAGGACTTGATTAATTATGTTTTGGGAATTTGGAGTGGGTTTTACAGAGAAGCCACTATTTGAGGTTTGCTTTGGTTACAGAATAGAAGTTCGGGGAACAAAAAAAAACCCTTCAGGAGAAGGGCATGGCATGGCCCAAACCTGATAGTTGCGGATGTGAAGAAGTCTGTGCAACCATGTCATCTATGTGGCTGGAACGTAGGCTGTGCAGAGAGACAGATGGAAAGTGGAATTGGAAAATCAGGTATGAGCCAGACCGTTTTTTAAAGGCCGTGCTGAAGAGCTTGAGTTTAATGTCCAAGTAATGAGGAGTAATCAGATTAGTGTCTTGACCATTTACGTTTAGGAGATGGGTCCCCATTTTCTACAATATGGCAGAGTAGATGAGCTGAAAACTCTCCTACTTCAAAACCCCAAGAAATCCTGAACAGAAGATAATGTATGTTTTCCTAAATGCAAAGCTGAGCTTGCAAGAAGACAAGGAAGATCCTTGAGTGGAGAAACAAGCAGGAATTGAAAAAGAGTTTAGGCAGGGAGTGAACTGATATGAGGAACTCAGAGTGTTGGGAAAAGTATAGGGAGGATTGTATTTTTAGGCTTTTAGGATTTTACATTTTTAAAATTTAGACTGGGATTTTTAGGTTCACAGGAATATTGAATATGAGGCATTGAGTCTATGCTAGGTGGAGAGTTGGAATTAAGGCCTTCACAAAAAGCCAGAAAAAGACTTATAAGGAAACATTCTGCTCACCTGCAAAGGAAGATGCCAAGTAAGCTTGTCTGTTGAAACTGAGCTATGAGTAGAAGAAACACTGCCCCTCTCATCTCATAACCATGTGACCAGCTTCCTGGGGTCAGGGGTTTGCACTTACCTTACTTGAGTGGTCCAGGAGCCCCTAAGTCAACAAAATAATGAAAAGTCATTTTGGGGGGATGATAGTACTGAGACCCCAGGAAGAATCATCCAGAAAGTGGCCCTGGCCTCACAACCTCAGTGCAATTCTTTCAGAGCTCTTACGACCAAAGTGGTGATTTCTCAATTGTGAAGTTATAGTCAGAACTGAATGGAATTGTGAGTTCTATAAATATAGTCTCACAGAATAGTCTCACAACCTGCTATCAGCAAACACAACAGATCATAGGTGTAGACACGAAGAATCTTCAGAGACTAGAGCTATTAAGGAAAGACTATCAATTAGTATTTTTTTAAAAATGATTAAAGATATATAAAGGAAAAAATGGGAAAAATAAAAAATCATAAGACACTATAAGCAAAACCCAGGCAGATTTGAAAAAAAAAAAAATAGAACTTAGAAAAAGAGAAGTGTGTTAATTGACATTGGCTAGACATGACTGCAGTGGGAGTTTAAGAACTGGCAGATTTGGGAAAACTGTCCAAAATGCAACACGGAGACATAAAGAGACAGGAAGCAGAAAAGCAAGATCAAGAGACATGGAAAATAGAGTGAGGGTAAACAAATGACTCATGAATTTCAGAAGGAGAATATTAAGTGAATGAAAAGAGGAGATAACCAAAGACAAAACGGCTAAGAATTTTCCAGAACCTATGAAAGAAATGAATCTTCAGAGGCAGGAAATGAGTCCCAAGAAAGATAAATGAAATGAAGTCAGTACCAAATAGCATCATAGAAAAACATTTAAAAACCAAAAATAAGTGTATCTTAAAAGCAGCCCTAGAGAAAGGAGGATCGCTCCCAAAGAAACGATAATCAGGCTAGAACTGACTTTCGAAAGCAATGATGGAAGCCAGGAGTTCATGGATTGGTATTTTTAGTGTTGAGAGAAAAAAACTGTCAGCTTTCATTTTTACCTCTTTTAACTCTCATTTTAAAACAAGGGAAAATAAAGGTATTTGTATGCAATGACCACGCGGAGTTACCATTCCAGCGCCCTTGTGGAAACATTTTCTAGAGCGTGTATTTTAGGAAAGAAGAAAACCTGAGCCCAGAGGGAGGTCGGAGGCGAGAAGCCATAGCCACCAAGGGAGTCAGGGAACTACAGGCAAAGCCAAGAAAGGCATTAACTGCTCAAAAACAACAATAATGACAATAATGAAATTGGGGGCATAAAAATAAGGTGGGACTATCCAAAATGCTGGGCGACAGTAACGTAAGGTGGGTTAAAATGTCTAAATTATTATTTGGGAAAAGAGTAGCAATACTAACTTTAGACTTTTGGTCAAACATGCTTGACAAAAGTTTAAGGTTAACCACTAAAAGAGTAGAAATAGAACATGTCATTTCTAAATAAATAGAGGGAGAGGGGGAAAGAAGGAAAACTTAATTGATCCAAAAGAAGGCAGGACAGGAGGCAGAAAAGGCATTAAAAAGTAAGCAAATATAAAGTACAAAGACAAATGGTGGAAAGAAATCCCAATATATCAGGAAACAATAAATTTACGTGAATTAGACTCACTAGTTAAAAGACAATTGTCAGATTCAATTTAAAAAGAAAATAGAAAGGAAACTTGCTTATGCTGTTTTAAAAATATACACCTAAAACAGAAGGGCACAAAAAGTTGAAAGCAAAAGGATAAAAAGAGATATACCAGGAAAATACCAATGAAAACAAAACTGGAGTTATAACAATGTAACAGAAAAAATGTCTGTAAGGCAAAACGCTGGTTATTACATAATGATAAAAGGAGCAATTTATCAGGAAGATATAACAAATACAAATTTGTATTTATCTATTATAGACCTTCAAAATGTATAATGCGGAAGTTGACTGAATTACAAGAAGGAACTGAAGAATCTTCATAGGAGATTTTATTTTATTTTTTTTAATTTATTTTTTTGAGACAGGGTCTTGCTCTGTTGCCTGGGCTAGAAGGCAGTGGTGTCATCATAGCTCACAGCAACCTCAAACTCCTGGACTCAGGCAATCCTCCTGCCTCAACCTTCTGAGTAGTTGGGACTACAGACTTATACTACAGCACCCAATTTTTCTATTTTTTGTAGAGATGGGGGTCTCACTCTTGCTCAGGCTGGTCTCAAACTCCTGGCCTCCCAAAGAGCTAGGATTATAGATATGAGCCACCACACCCGGCCCACAGGAGATTTTAAAACACATCTTTCTGGAATG
>CAUYSK010050399.1:0-16025 GCA_963575035.1 Avahi laniger | reverse complement strand
TGGAATATTTAGATAATAGCCATCATTTCAGCATTTCACTGAAGAAAAAAGAAGCACTTAAGAAAATATCTTTTTTTTTTTTTTGAGACAGGGTATTGCTCTGTTGCCCAGGCTAGAGTGCCATGGCATTAGCCTAGCTCACAGCAACCTCAGACTCCTGGGCTCAAGCGATCCTTCTGCCTCAGCCTCCCGAGTAGCTGGGACTACAGGCATGTGCCACCATGCCTGGCTAATTTTTTCTATGTGTATATATATATATATATATATTTAGTCATCCAGATAATTTCTTTCTATTTTTAGCAGAGACAGGGTCTCGCTCTTGCTCAGGCTGGTCTCGAACTCCTGAGCTCAAACAATTCGCCCGCCTCGGCCTCCCAGAGTGCTAGGATTACAGGCGTGAGCCACTACGTCCATCCCAATTCAATGAGGTTATGCATGGCAAGTGCTTGGTATACATCAAATGCTTTAGGAATGTCATAGATACTTATGGCTGCGAAAACTGTAACGTAGAGGGGAAGAGAAATGTCCCCATCCTAATCTGTAGCTATTGCAGTCATCTGTTATAAATCACAGTTAAAAGACTACATTTCCTTTTTTTTTTTTTTTTTGAGGGTCTTGCTCTCTTGACTGGACAAGTGGTGCAGTGGTGTCATTATAGCTCACTGCAACCTCAAATTCCTGGGTTCGAACGATCCTCCTTCCTCAGCCTCCCGGGTCAGGTGTGTGCCACCATGCTCAGCTAATTTTTGATTTTTTGTAGTGATGGAGTCTTGCTATGTTGCCCAGGCTGGTCTCAAACTCCTGGGCCTCCCAAAGTGCTTACAGGTGTGAGCCACCGTGCCTGGCCTACACTTTTTTTTTTTTTTTTTTGAGACAAAGTCTCATTTTGTTGCCCCGCCTAGAGTGAGTGCTGTGGCATCAGCCTAGCTCACAGCAACCTCAAACTCCTGGGCTCAAGCGATCCTCCTGCCTCAGCCTCCCAAGTAGCTGGGACTACAGGCATGCACCATCATGCCCGGCTAATTTTTTCTACATATTTTTAGCTGTCCAATTAATTTTTTTTATTTTTGGTAGAGACGGGGTCTCGCTCTTGCTCAGGCTGGTCTCGAACTCCTGAGCTCAAACAATCCACTCGCCTCGGCCTCCCAGAGTGCTAGGATTACAGGCATGAGCCACCGCGCCCAGCCTGGCCTACACTTTTTGATGGAAGGCTACCTCTGGGCATGACTGGGCAAATCTGATTTTGGTGCCGCCTCAGATGCAAGGCCTGTGTTCCCTAAGTAAACTCTCAGGTTGTAAACAATCCCCACCTGGGGCACCAGAGACTGGGCTATAGGATTTCTTCTTCCTTCACTAACTTTGGGCAGATTACTCCCCCCTCCAGTCCTTAGTTTCCTCTTTTATAAAATGATGTTTTTGAACTGAATGATAGGGAAGATCTCTTCCTCCAAACTCCAACTCCAGATGTCTGAATCTGTCTTAAATCCCTGAGAAGTGATCAGTGACATTACAACAATGTCACTGCAGTTAAGTATCTTTTTTTTTTTTTTTTTTTGAGACAGAGTCTGGCTCTGTTGCCCAGGCTAGAGTGCCATGGCATCAGCATAGCTCACAGCAACCTCAAACTCCTGGGCTAAAGCAATCCTTCTGCCTCAGGCTCCCAAGCAGCTGGGACTACAGGCATGTACCACCATGCTCAGCTAATTTTTTCTGTATGTTTTTAGTTGTCCAGCTAATTTCTTTCTATTTTTAGTAGAGACAGGGTTTTGCTCTTGCTCAGGCTGGTCTCAAACTCCTGAGCTCAAATGATCCACCTGCCTTGGCCTTCTAGAGTGCTAGGATTACAGGTGTGAGCCTCTGTGCCCGGCCCAGTTAAATATCCTTAACTGAATACTTGGTTCTCCAAGATTCAGGGGACCCGATCTCCCTAAAACTGTCTGCAAAAGTGTCAGCATAGGTAACATGTGTGTACACGTGTGTAATTACTTACATCTGAGCATTTTTCTGGGAATAGCTTTCTTTACCTTTGCAGAGGAGGTCTGTAATCACAAAAGATTACCACCAGCCTGGTTCAGGCCCCATCACCTATCTGGACTACAGCAGCTGTCTCTATAAACTAGCCCCACCTCCTTTTTATTTTCCTGTAATGTATTTTCCACCGGGGTATCTTTGCAAATTTTGATGCCAACTGTCATTCCCATTTAAATCTGTCCATTGGATCAATTGTTCAAATTCCTTGCAGGGCATCTAAAGTCCATCATAATCCTACCCAGCCTTCTTCCATACTTCTCATATCCTACCATGAACTGGCCCATTTTCTCCTTCCTCACCCCCACCATGTGCCCTCTGTTCCTGGTCACACGGAACTTTTCACTGCTTCCAGAATGCATTAGGGTCTTTCACATCTCTCTTCCTTTGAATGGTCTTCCCTGTACTCCATCTGGCAAACCCCTCAGGGAGCTTCACATTCCAACCCAGGCAAGTCACCTCCCTTATGATGTCTTGTCCCCACCCTCTCGCCAAGCTAGGCACACCCTTCTGTGCTCTCACTCCTTTAGCACAACAATATTTCCACTATATTGTAATTGTGTGTTTTAAGTGCCTGTCTTCCCAAGTAGTTAGGACGCTCTTTCAGGAGAGAAAGTGTCTGATTCACCTTTTATTCCCCAGTACACAGTAGCAGAGGGCCTGGCACCATGTATGTACCCGTAAACTATTTTAAGTGAGTCAGTAATTAATGAAAGGGTAAGTCAATGAGTGAACAGGCCGAGTAAGAATAGCTACACCTGACCACCCGACGCGCGTTGAGTTCCACACCTCCCCCTTCGGCCCCGCCCCCTCTGTTCCGCAGGAACTACATTTCCCAGAAGGCGCCGCGTCCTGGGCATGCGCAGCGGAGCGCTCGGAAGCTGCGACGCCGAGTTTTACTCTGACTGCCTTCTTCAGAGAGTCGGAGCCGGAGCCGCAGCCGGGGCCCTCCCCAGGCCAAACAGGAGCTGCAGCCCGAGCGCGGCGGTGCCCTCAGCCCATCCCCTCGCCCTCCTCAGCCTCGGTGAGAGGGCGGGCGGGCCACCTGCTCTTCGCCAGGGCTGAGGTCCCGCGCGCGGGGAGTAGCGGGGGGAGACCGAGCTGAGCTGGGGCCGGAAGGGGGCGGGCGCGGGAGGGCAGGGCCGGGCGGCTGACGAGGGACGGGGTCCCGGGGGAGTCGGACTACCAGCTCCGGGCCCAAGGTCCTGGAGGCGGGAGTTGGGAGACTTGGGAGGCTCGGGGAGTTTAGGACAGGACTGAGTGCTGGCTGGGAGGGTGGAAGCTGACTGAATCTCAGGGGGAAGGGCGCCGCTCCTGGGAGTTCGGGTCAGTTGGGAGGCGTGTACCTCTTCCCACAGGACCTGGGGGGAGGCGGTGGTGATCCTGCCACCCGGCTACCTGGCGAGGACCTGTGTTCTCCTGGGTCTGCCTCTAGGGGAAGGACTCACTGGGGCGGGGGCTGTACTTTGGAGGAGTTTGCCTGCTAACTCTGCTTCTCTCAAGTGGGGTCCGCCATCCCGGAAGCTCTTGTTTCCCGGGGCTCTGCGTCCCTTCTGGGGGTGCGTGATGTGTGCTGAAGAGGATTTAGAACTCTTCCTTTTTCTGGAGCTGCGCTTTCATGATCCCGCCTTTCTCAGTCAGCCGCGGTGCTCCACGCTGGCTCCACTTCCCTAAGCGCGATGGAATTAGGATTTGTACAGACGCTTGGGCCCGTGACAAACTCAACTCAAAAATATTTCTGCGTTCCATCGTATCTTCTCTAGAGTTCTAGAAAGTAGACTTTCTGGTAGCCAAAATCTTACTTAAGCCACCCGGATAACTAGGCCTTTTGTTCATTTGCTGTGTGACCTTGGCCAAATATTTACCCTCTCTGGTGTGTCGATTTCTGAGATGCCTACGCTGCCAGACGAGCTTATGAAGTCCTTTTAGGTCTTTCTGTGAAAGGGCTCAGGTGTATTTTTTTACCATCTCCTCGGTTAAGTGGGCAGAGGAAAACTATTGTAGCTTCTGTTCTGCCGAGGCTGTTGGAAAATAAATCAGGTGCTTTTCAGTCCCTAGTCACAGCACACAGATTCAACATCTGTGCACTCGTTTTTACTAACTGCTGTTTCTCAATTTAAAATCTGATCATCTTCTTCCTTGTTGGCAAAGGTGCCTTGGAATTTGTGTCGCTGAGTCAGCAGCCCTTTCAGATTTGCCTGGTTTTTGTTGTTTGCGATTTATATCAAGATGGGAACTCATACAAGTCATTCCTCCTAAAGATCTGCTGTCTCCATCAAGAAGAGACAATTTGTGCCAGCTCTCCAGAGAGAAAAGGTGAGAGCCATGGGACTTTCCCTTGCTGCCTTGTCCATCTGGTTTTCAGTAGAGAAGATGGGGCCTGGGGAGGGTGGAATTTGAGGTCTCCAGGATGAAAGTGAGCCCTGGGAGTTGATTGTTGATTGCCAACTGTCTCAAATAAATTCAGGTGGCTTCTTGCCAACTGCCTCTCCTGTTTAACCAGTCTTAGAGGATGCTTTCCACCTGGTTTTCACTTTAAGACATGCTTTATGGGATGAAGGACACAGGTCATGATTTCCGCATTTGAACTGAAAATTTTCATTTCTTTTGTTGCATAAACCTTTACTGGGTGCTAGACAAGGTCTCTTTCTTCTGGGAGCTTATCATTTGGTGGAAATGATAGACAAACCATGGTCAGTGACAAGATGTTGTCAGTGTGATATAACTTAGAAAATGGGGCAAAGTAGCCTGGCAGAGGAGTGAGCATTTGCAAAGTCATGAAGCCACCAGGGCACAGCGGGGCTACTGTAAGTAGCTCAATGTGGCTGGGGCAACAAGGGGTAGGGCGGTATCCAGGCATGTAGATAGAGGGCTGAGCGTGGAGGGTTTTGTGGGCCATGCCAAGGCTCTGGGGAGCAGGGGGAGTTTAGCAGAATTCCTTGATGAGGATTTTAAGGGAGCATACTGGCTGCAAAGTGTGGAATGGATTAGATTGGATTATTTTCTTTGTGACCCCTAACACCATGCCAGCTTCTGGTAGAGGAGAAGTAGATGAGAGATTTTGCCCTCAGTTGCTCACAGTCCAAGTGAAGAGATCAAATGAACATAGAGAACTGCGAAGGACAGACAGAATGCTGTGGAAGTTAAGAGGGTGTTTTCTTTCTGTGGGGCACATCAAGGCATCATAGAGGTGCTGTTTAAATTGGGCCTTAAAATATGGGTAAGGTAAGGGTAGGGGGCCAAGCGGGTTGGGTGGGAGGTGGAGCAGGGACATGGAGGTGGGGAAATCCTGGACTTAGATGGGAGTAGCAGGTCTAGTCTCTTAACTCTCAGGTGGGGGGTATTGTAGAGAGGAGGGTATAGGTGAGAGGGACTGGAGGGAAGCACATTGGCATATATTGTTGGGAGGGAGGGACCATATTGTGATGGGCTTTGACTTGTCGACCAAAGGAATTGGAACTTTATTCTGAAGTGGTATGGGAGAGACAGGATCAGAATTGTACTTCAGGAAGCTTGGTCTTTTACCCATGTGTGTGTGAGGTGGACTAGGAGGAGAGATAAGAGTTGGAGAACTCTTGGGGAGGGAGTACTTTATTAAAGCAGAAAGGTCCCCACCAAATGCTGGCAGTGGGGGCTGAGGAGGTGAGGGGAGAGCAGGCCAGACAGCTGCTGGGCTGTGGGGAAGGTTGAGAAGTGGGAATCTTGGGTTTTTCTCCTGGCTGCCTGGGGCAGAGTGGAGCCCAGTAATCCAGGGACAAGGACAGTTAGGGAGGAAGATAAGTTTGGCTTTAGATGTGTTGAAGGTACTTCAGAGGCCATTGAAGGTACTTAAGAGGCTATGGGCTAGGGAGAAAAGACATTCATTCCACAAATACCTCCTGAAATTTTGTGTGCCAGGGCTTGTGTTTGGCACTTTGGACTGCAAAGATGAATTCAGCAGTCACTTTGGTGTTTGCTTTTTGAGAACTAGATTAATATACACTCATCAGTGTTCATGCATGGCCTACTTTTCTTTATTTAGTAAGTTATTTTTAATAGATATAGTAAGCTCTGGAAGTCCAGCCACCCAAAACAAAAGCTATACATCTAATCATTCATTTCATTTGGTTTTTCTTTCTGTTCTCTTCCTGAGGGAACCAGTGTCCCCTCATGTCCATTTTTACATAGTTTTATCATACACATGTATTTCTAAGGAAAGTACAAAATTTTATGTTAAGATTTATCTGTATTATTTTATGTCATCACGGGCACTTAGTAGTGTCCAGGTTTTTATTCTTGCGAGCGTCCTGCTCTAAACATTTCTGTACATGTCTTGTACATATACAAGAGAATAAACTTAGGGGTGATGTTCCCCTGGATCATAGCGGGTAAATAAGTGTTCAGCTTTCATAGATATTGCCAGACTGTTTTCTGAAGTGCTTGTTCCAGTGTCCACTTCACCAACAACAATGTATGGGCCTTGCAGCTGCTCCAGTCGTGTCATCATTTGCTATTGGCATATTTTTTGTTTTGGCTAATTGAAAGGGTATCAAGTGGGATCTTTGGGATCTTGATTTCTGGATCCCTGAGCCCTGACGTTGAATATCTCTCCTGTGTTTATTGTGCAACATTCAAGTCTTGCCAGTTTTTCTGTGTTCTTGGTGCTTTGTATTGATCTTTAGGAGGTCTTTATATATTTAATGCTTAGTGTATATTGTGAATCTCTTCTCCCAGCTCATAACTTATTTTCCCACTTTAAGGTGTCCTTTGATCAACTATTTTTAATTTTAACATAGTGAAATATGTTTTTTTCACTTATGCTCAGTGTTCTGTGTCTTTGAAAAATCTTTTCCTGAACGTAATCCTTGCCTTTAAGAAGCTTATGCTTTCGCTAGTGGAGGAGCTAGATAGATAATTGAACTCAGATGTCACATGGGCATTGATTGTTAGAAGTGGCCTCTTCTGCCTACAGAGCAGGAGTGAATGTAGGAAAGATTTCATAGAGCAGAGTCTTAAGCTGGCAATTAAGAGATGAGTAAGTAGGTGGGTGGGGTAGATGTTCTGGGGGTGGGGTGGGGGTTGGTAAAGGGCATGAAATGGCCTGGCCCATTCTGAGCTCTGCTAGGAGGTCCAGATGCCTAGAGCCAAGGGAGGGTTTGAGGGGCTCAGGCAGGAACATCATGAAGACAGATTTGGGTGATCTGGGGATTATTGAAGCCATGGGATCAGGTACTGAGAGTCTAGGGGGAGTGTAGAGAGGGAGGAGAAATAGGTGAGAGCCTGAAATCCTGATGCAGAGAAAGTTGTCAATGCCTGATGTGGCTCCCAGGATCACTGGGTTTTCTGAGTGTGGGCCCTGATGCCTGTTGTGCTGTTGGATGCTGTATTTCATCCTTGGGTGTTGGGCAAAGGCTGACCTGTCTGCAGAGGGCAGGACGTATTATTAGTAAGGCTAGCCAGAGGCATAAGTGCTCTCTCACTTTTTGATAGAGCCGTGGGTTCAGAGAAGTATTTCTCAGCTATAGGAGAGTGGAAACACGGTGATGGGTGTTGGGAGGTGGTAGGGCATGGGTGTAGGACATAGCCCACGGGCCAAATCCAGCCCACTGCTGTTTTTGTTCATAAAGTTTTATTGGAGCATAACCACTCCCATTAGTTTACACATTTTGCTTTGTTTTGCTTTTCAGACAGGGTCTCAACTCTGTTGCCTGGGCTAGAGTGCAGTGGCATCATCATAGCTCACTGCAACCTCAAACTCTTGCGCTCAAGTGATCCTCCTGCCTCAGCCTCCTGGATTAGTTGGGACTACAGGCACATGCCACTCACTATGCCTGGCTAATTTTTCTATTTTTTTGTAGAGATGGGGTTTTGTTCTTGCTCACGCTGGTCTCAAACTCCTAACATCAAGTGATCCTCCTGCCTCGGCCTCCCAAAGTGCTAGGATCACAGGTGTGAGCCACGGCGCCCTGCTGGTTTACACATTGTTGATGGCTGTTTTTGCGATATGGTGGCACAGTTGAGTAGTTGCAAAGACTTTTGGCCCTTTATAGGAAAAGTTTGCCGGTCCTTGCCATAGGGAATAGTGGTAACTGTAGTTACCCAGAGAGTATGTTTCAGCCACCACTGTGGTTCAGCTAGTTGTTACTGGGTAGATCACAGATCTAGGTCTGGCCTGCAAATGTCGCCATCTTTTCTGATTTTCAAGAGAAGCTGGAAATCTAGATTTTTTTTATGATAGATATTCCAATTTTTAAATATAAGCTCAATTTATTTTTTTAGAGACAGGGTCTCGCCATGTTGCCCAGGCCAGTCTCAAACTCCTGGCTTCAAGTGATCCTTTCGCCTGGGTCTCCCAAAGTGCTGGGATTACAGGCATGAGCCAACATGCCCGGCCATCTCAGCTCAATTTAAAAAAGCAAAACCTGCATAGGCCAAGCAAAACACACCTGCAGGCCTGTTTGTCCAGCATGAGTTTACCTCTTCTGTCTTGGTAGGGAAGGACAAGGATTCTGGAAACAGATTTGGGTTCACTTAGTTCCTGTGTAATCTTGGGCAAGTTATTTCTTTTGCCTCACTTTCATCAGTTATGAGAATAGTTGTGTGCCCCACCACTCCCTCCTCCCAATCGTGAGGATCACCAAGAACACTGATAAGGTACTTAGCACAGTGCCTGGCACGTGGTAGCCATTGCTGTTATTACTATATGTACTGCTGCGTCCACTACTCCCCCATTTTGTCCCCTGGGTAGGCCCTTAAACCAGAGTTCTGCCCTCTGATTAGCTGCAGGTGCTCAGGTTGCTCTTGGCCAAGCAGGAGCCAGCCGGTCTTTGTTCTGGAGCAGGTAATTGCCCAAAAGGGGATTGTAGGTTGCTGGGGCCTGTGCCCTTGCTACTTTGTGGCTTTCTGAACCTCATTTGAAAGGTTCTACTCTGACCTACCCTTGGAAGGCTCAAGTCAGGCCCCAGCCAGAAGAGGAGTTGTCACTTCCCTTCCAGCCAGCTAGTGGGCAAGGGACAAATCACATGTTAGTTTCTTACCATCTCTCTGAAACCTAGTAAGGACTGGGTAGCACTGGCTTGAGTGATCTCTTTTCAAGACAGCAAGTCCATCTCGCAGTGCTCACAGGACTGCTATAATAGTTAGGCATCTGCATAGTTTGTTCTTTGCATTTTCTTGGAACTCAGGCTTCTGGGATGTGCCTATTGGCAAGGGGGTGCCATGGTAAGTTGACCAGGCCTATTAGTGAAACCTCACTGGGTTGGTGGCACCCATTTAAAGTAATGATGGTAAGTAACAGAGGTGGTGGTTCTTTGGTATATATTTATGATCTTTAAAAGTGTTTGGCATTTTAAAGAGTTTTTTTCCTGATAACAGAAGTAATACTTCCTCACTTTAGAAAATATGAAAAGTTTAGATATATAAGGAAGTCAAACAAAAGGTCTCCTATAATTTCTCCACTCAAAGACAGCCATTGTTAACATTTTGTTACATTTCTATTGAGTTTTCTCTGTGCTTCTCTTTCATGTAGTAGAAATAGTGCTATGGTGAATATCTTTATGTTGAAATTTTTCTATAATCGCCTTAAGATAGAATCTTAATTGTTGGATCAAAGGAAGTGAACATTTTTAAACCTCTTGATACATATTACCAAATTGTTTTCCAGAAAGATTTTATCCTTCCCAGCAGTGTGAAGTCTCTGTCTAATGTTATTAGCACTGAGTATTGAAATTAAGTTATTTTTATTAATTTGATAGGCAAAAAATAATTGTCCATTGTTTTTAACTTGTATGTTTTAAACAAAATTTCTAGTAAAGTAGAACATTTCTTTGATGTGTTTGTGCTCAGGATTGGACTTTCCAAGGTCTTAGAGAGGCTTTCTGATAGGGCCTCGGTGGCCATCTGCACTGTGAGGTCTTTGGAGGTCATTTCTAGTTACAGGTTAAATTCACTATGTCAGCTGGTGGGATGTGAAGTTTCAGGCCCAGGCTTCTTGGAAAGCTCCCATAAGAGAAGCAGCTTAGAAAATAGAACTTGAACAGTGAAATGGGTTGAGTTTGGAAAATTCATCCCAGATTGGTGGAATCAGAGCTGGGAAGAGGTTCTAGAAGGTCACCTGGTCTCACTGGTTTCCAAGCCATGCTTCTCAGGACTTTTCTGTTCTGTAAAGGAGCTTCGTGGATCCCTTGAGGAAAAACAAGAATAGAGACTACTGTGTTAAAAAGAGCATCCTGTGTTTCTGCACTTTACATATTGATGGGCAGCATATAACCACGTTTGGAAAAGGGTTTCTGCTTCTCAGGGGCTGGAAACCCCATCCAACCGCCCGCGTCCAGAGCCTAGAGAATGAGCCGTAGCTGCCCCACAGTCACCAAGTGGCCTTCATCTCCACTAGGGACAGCAGAGGGAGGACAGCCATTATACTAGCGAGGATTGAAGGGTGGCCTGCCAAGCTCAGGCCAAGCCATAACAGATTTTAGTAGGTTTGGAGGGATGAAATGGGTGTCTCACGGGTTGGCAAGTTGAAAATGGCTCAGCCTGAGTGGAATACCTATTGAAAATCGCACTCAGGTCCTTCTTCCCAAGGCCACAACTGTAGCAGGATCCGTGTGTGTGGCTCTCTCACCCCAAGGCTCACAACTGGGCAGGGTGATTTCCACTCAGATTCTTGTGCCAGTTCAGATCTTGTCCTAAAGCTTTCCTAAGTCCTTTGTGAATAAAAAGACTCTTGGCCACATGTCACTTTTTTTATTTTGGATGAAAATTTCTCTCCAATAGAACAGCATTCCTCAGTGCCTCAGCCGTAGTACTGTGGACAAGGATTTGCAGCTAGGTCTGATAAGACAATGCAAGGGCAAAGGAGGATGACGTTTTCCTTGGTCAAAGTTGTTGATATTTAAAAAAACAAACAAACAAACTTTGGTTCAATTGTAAAAATGAATATGACCATTGTAGAAGATTTGCAAGTACAGAAAGAGATAAAGGAAAACAATCCATAATTCTAGCATTCCAGTTATATTTCAGTGTTGTTCTTCCGGAGTCTTTAAAATTAGCTTATGTAAAATAAAAAAAAACATAGCCTTTGTGGTTTGGGTAAATACTTAGTTTCTTTGAGCTTTAGTTCCCTTGTATGTAAAATAGGGATAATTCCTACCTTTGAGGGTAGTTGAGGATTGAGAGAACTAGATGATAGAAACACCAAGCAGAGTGCCTGTCACATAGGTGGTGCTTGGTAAGTGGCACACCCACCCACCGAGAGCTTGGTATGTGTGCGGTTACATGTCCGTAAGCCTTTCTTAGACATTTTTAAAGACTGATTCGTATTCCATCATTAGGATGTTCTATACTTTATATAAGAATTGCATTGGGCCGGGCGCCGTGGCTCACGCCTGTAATCCTAGCACTCTGGGAGGCCGAGGTGGGTGGATAGCTCAAGGTCAGGAGTTCGAGACCAGCCTGAGCAAGAGCGAGACCCCGTCTCTACTAAAAACAGAAAGAAATTATTTGGACAACTAAAAATCTATATAGAAAAAAATTAGCTGGGCATGGTGGCTCATGTCTGTAGTCCCAGCTACTCAGGAGGCTGAGGCAGTAGGATCGCTTGAGCCCAGGAGTTTGAGGTTGCTGTGAGCTAGGCTGACGCCACAGCACTCTACTCCGGGCAACAGAGTGAGACTCTGTCTCAAAAAAAAAAAAAAAAGAATTGCATTATCGTAAGGTGTTTAGGTTGCTTCCAGATTGAGGCTTTTTTCCATGGCCAATCATAATAGTAATAATTTTCATAATTAAGCACACCCTAAATAGCCCCCATCATTAGGAGCTGAAACAAATTAGGTTTTTCAGCTGGAGCTTAGTAATGGCTGAGGCTGTTGCAGAGAATGGGTGCACTGACACGCTGTTGTATTGTGCATAATTGCTGAGTTCAAGTGGAATGCCAGTGGGCGTTTCTGGGCAGCCACTCAAACGTGCCTGAGCCCCTGGAGCAGAAGGTTCTCCCCTCCTTAGTCCTCTGGTGTTTCAGACCCTCTGGGATATTGAGCATCTGAAGAACTGCAGCCCCAGCTCTCTCTCAGGGAGTTCTGTTCCAGTGGAACCAGTAAATGCAGTTGTGTTTGGAGAAGAGGCCTGTGCGGTGAAGACACGCAGGAGGGTGGAGTCAGCCTTCTCTGGTGAGGGTGTGGGGCCCAGGGCACAGGGAGAGGATAGCCGTGGTTGGGTCTGGAAGGATGGGTACGTTTGCTTGGGGGCTTGTATGGAGGTAGGGAGTCTGGACCTCTGCACCAGCAGGATCAGTAGCTGCGGGGTGGGAGATGGCCTGGAATGTTCTGGGACTTGCTAGAATTGGATGTTGTTGGACATAGAAGGTACCAAAGGTGGAGGGCTTGGTATGAGTGGGACAGTGGTTGATCATGGAGGGGTTGTGTGCCATGTCATTTCCTCTGGGGTCTCTAGTACTCCAACAGGGCCTGGACCCATGGTGGGCCCTCGCTCTGGAGGCTGTACATCTTCATGGAAAGCTTTAGCTGAAGTTCTTGACTGTATTTCTCAGGCTGCTTCGTGGAGCTCTGTAAGTTGGTTCATCTGGGGCTGTATGGACATGCTGGGGCACACCCTGTGTGGTGAAGATAAGGGAGGCCCCAGCTGCCTACGGGCTGAGTGACACCTCAGGAGTAATTGGCTTGGAAACCAGTCCTCTGATTTGTACCTCGATGTGGTTACAGAAACTTCTAATTGCAGACAGTGAGCTAAGCCAGCCAGCCCACCCGAGGGCACCCCAGGTCTAACCCTCCGGGGCGGGATGTGGGCTTTTGTGGAGGAGTGGGCAGGCCTGGCCCGCGTAGGTGCATGCAGAGTTACTGCAGGCCTGACTCACCTTTGTTCCCATGCTGTGTACTCAGCGCCGCCCTTTGCCATCGTTTCTCACCCAGACTTGAGGGATGGGTGGATGCTGGGTGTGAGGGGATGGGAAGGGAAGGGAGGCCAACATTTGTGGAGTGTCTGCTGTGTGCCTGATGCTGTGTGGGTGCTCTATACTTACCTGTCTGCCTTAATCCCTGTGAAAGGCACTTAGGAGAAATGTTGATATCTCCATTTTCTGAAAGAAAATGAGCTGGGAAAGCTTGGGTACTTTGATTAAGACAGTAGGAAGGGTGCACAACAAGTTGATGCCAGAGCCCGTGCCTGCTCCATTTCACAGGCTGCTGCAGATCTGTCCGCCTTGTAAGGCAGCTGGCCTTGCCCTTCTCATTGAAACCTTCATGGCGTAGTTCAGTCTAAGGGACAGCAGTGGAAACCCAGGGCCCCAGCCTTGTCACTAGCCTTATGATTGTGAGCAAGTCACTGCAGCTACTGGGTCTCAGTTTCCACATCTGCCAAATGGGCATAAAATATGATGTGTGTACTTACAGGGATGGTTGTAGGAATGAGAAGATCATATGAGTTTGGCCTCCATTAGCCCAGAGCCCTGCACAGATAGGTGTGCCGTAGCAACCGAGGATGCATAGTGCTGAAGACGTAGGTCCCTCTCTCTCTTCCTCCTCCCTAAGTAAGGCCTGTGACTGAAGCCCAAGGCAGAGGTCGGGCTGAGCCTTCCTCTCAGAAAATGGACCTCGGAGCCACATTGATCTGAGTTTGTTTTCTGTGCCACCACTTTCAGTATATGTGTGACCTTAAATAAGTCCCTTGACCTCTTTGAGCCTTGGTTTCCTGTCCATAAAGTAGGAGAAGTGTCACCTTGTCAGTCTGTTAGGCTTAAAAGAGACAGAACGTTTGGCGTTTGTCACTAAGTGTTGGACCCTATTCCTGTACTCCAAGAGCTGGTGCGCATGGCGCCATGTGGCGCGTTTGCAAACCTTCTCATTCAGACACTGCGGTGCGGGGTAGGTAGAATCATCATCTATGCTCATAAGCCGTGTTCTGAAGTTGTCTACATCGAGCAGGGCATGTCCTGTGCTGGGTGCCGACACTACAGCAGTGAACAAGGGAGGCTTGTGGGGTTGCTGCCATCTTGTAGGACAAAGACACGGAACCCACATGTGTGTGTAGGTGATCTTTAGGGTTCTGGTTGGTGCTGGAAAGAGCACAGAGGGCCATGAGCGTGTGTGCGATGGGTGCTTGGGACAAGCCTTCCTGAGGACACAGGCTGAGTCTAAGGATGCAGAGTGTTCATGAGAGGCGGGGGGCTGCGGGGAGCCCTAGACGTGGGGAAGAGCTCTCTGGACCTGGTGGCTGGTCAGCAAGGCCCAGGCATAGGGAATGGAGTGCAGAGAGGCTGGATGGGGGGCATTCATTGTTTATCTAGTGCTTTCCTTGAGGTCATGAGGCTTATAGGACACCTAGGAGACACGGGGGAGCCAGGCCCTGTGTGTCAAGGCCAGCTCTGCCACTGTCCCCTGGGTGTCTTTAAGCCACTGGTCCTTTCTGAGACACAGTGTTTTCTCCTCTATATAGGAGAGTAGGTGTTAATACTACGAACCTCACAAACAAACTTGCTTTGGAAACTGGAGAGTACGAAAGGATAAACTAGGTAGTTGGGTCAGAGGGAAGTTATTGGTAATGAGATAGAAGCTGGGCTAATGATTAGCACCTGGAATTTACTGTATCATCCTGAACGTTTGCAGAGGTAGGTAGGCTGCAGGATTGACTTTGAACTCTTCCTGGCTGCCAGAGCAAAGAGACGGGATCAGGTACTTGATTTGTGATGCTCCTAAGGTATTGGGGAAAAGCAGCTGTGGAAAGCATGACTCCCCTGTGCTGAGGCTGCCTCTGGTGCGTGTGGCTGACTGTTGCCCTCTGTCCTGTTCACAGGTCTGCCAGAGGCGCTGGGCAATGAACCGAAGACTCCAGGCCAGAGTGGTCTGAGCCATTCGAGTAAGCAGAGGGAGTCCTGGGGAAGATGGCCATGGCCCCCAGCCCTTCCCTGGTGCAGGTATACACCAGCCCTGTGGCAGTGGCTGTGTGGGAATGGCAGGATGCGCTGGGCATCTGGCACCCCTACAGCGCCACCGTCTGCAGCTACATCGAGCAGCAGTTTGTCCAGCAGAAGGGCCAGCGCTTTGGGTTCGGGAGCCTGGCCCATAGCATCCCCTTAGGCCAGGCTGACCCCTCACTGGCCCCGTACATCATCGACCTGCCCAGCTGGACCCAGTTCCGCCAGGACACTGGTAAGACACTTCCTGCCTCTAGCACACATCTGGGCACCTGCTTTGGGCCAGGCACTGTAAGAGGTGTTGGCGTTACTGAAGTGACTTGCAAAGCTTCCTCTCTGCTCCTGAAATGCATGGTGGGAGGTGGGTGCTGTGAATGAGAACAGCCACCACACAGGGTGAGTGTACCATGTAGTAGGAGCAGTGCTGTGGGAGCACATTACAGAGGCCCTCGCACCCCTTTCCCCTTGTCTCCCAAACCAAAAATGCCTGCCTCGACCTGCAGAGATTCACGGGTCTCTCTGCCAGGCTGGCTGACACAGAGGTGGCGCCATAGTCATTCAGAGGATCTGGCTCTGCTGCTCAACAGCTGTGTGAGCTGGGCAGGCTGCCGTACTCTTCCGTGCGTTTGTGTGTTTGGTTTTTTTGTTCTGCATTGTGTTTTGATCAGTATTATCAAGAATGGGCCACCAACTTCCTACTGTAATCTATCAGCAGCATCCTAGAGTCTGTGAAAACTATGGCTCCCAGTTAGTCGGATGCAGATGAAATTCTCTGCCTTCATGGTGTGTGCAGTCAGCTGAGAAAGACAGCATACAGGATAAATAACACGGAAATTGTATTTTTTTTTTTTTTTTTTTTGAGACAGAATCTCACTGTGTTGCCTGGGCTAGAGTGCCATGGCGTCATCCTAGCTCACAGCAACCTCAAACTCCTGGACTCAAGCAATCTTTTTGCCTCAGCCTCCTGAGTAGCTGGGACTACACCGGCTAATTTTTTCTATATATTTTTAGTTGTCCAATTAATTTCTTTCTATTTTTAGTAGAGACGGGGTCTTGCTCTTGTTCAGGCTGGTCTCGAACTCCTGACCTTGAG
>CAUYSK010050397.1:0-12903 GCA_963575035.1 Avahi laniger | reverse complement strand
TACTCGCCATCGAATTGGTACTAACTGATAAACACTAGGGTGATCAAATGGCAGCAATACTGTCCAGGGATTAGGGGGATTTGGGGGTGGTAAATCCGCAACTAAAGGACACGGGGAGCATTGTAGGGGGGAAGGGCATGCCTTTAACCCGCGCTTGGGGGAAGGCAAAGACAAAGTGTAACCATAATGTTTGTACCCTCATAATACCCTGAAATAATAATAATAATAAAAAAAAGCTGCCACGCATGCTGTGGGACCTCACGTGTGACCCGCGCGTTGGTGCACAAGCAATACATTTCCTGCATTGATACAGAACCAGATCCCCCAAGCTCTGTGGGAAAATTCCCAGTTACCATCTGATACACCCTTAGGCTTGGTCTCGCTGTCAGCCTTGCTCTGAAGAATCACAAAGAAGAAATCCAATGAAGCATCATCCATTCAAAAACCTAATAAGCATATGTCCTGCTCACTCCAACCTGGGTCTCCACTGGGGGCTGAAGGTCTGTGCACAGGGCGACGCGGCAGAGAGAGGGAACGCACGCTGCACCAGCCACCCTCTGGCGTCCTCCTCTCTGCTCTGGGCTGGAAGCGAAGTTCAGCCTAGCCATCCCCTTCAGGTGGCACGGCCTGGGTCACATCACCAGGAGCAGGGGGAGGACAGTGCTAAGGAGTCCCCAGGTACAGCTGTGGTTGGGGTATGGAGAGAGGCACACGTGGTGGTGGGTGGGGACACAGGCGCATCCTACTCTGCTATCAACAAAATGATACCTCGGGTCCCCAGTGCCAAGTATCATGTGTCTAGGAGGCCCAGCTTTGCCGATCCTGACACCTGCCTGAGACAGGCTCAGGGGCGTCAGGGAGTTGAGTGGCTGGAGCTGGACAGATCCAGCTTGGATCTCAGTTCTACCTTTGACCAGGGTGCACATCTGATCTAGACATCCAACCTTTCCACGCCCCGGCATAATCATGTGTAAAATGGGGATAATAGTAACTCCTACCTCACTGGGTGGCTGGGAAGATTTAGGGAGATAAAGTGCTTACCTGGGTGCCTGGAGCACAGGAAGTGTCAATAAACATCACTATCTTCATTGTTCAGAGATCCCTAGGGAGTCCCCTGGACAGCTGTCTGGAAGTCTCTCCTGGCTGCCCGGGGTGTGGGGGGAGGTCCCCAGCAGCAGAACTTGGACAGCCCCTCACCTCACCATCACAGTCATCCAAATACAACCACTAGGGGCACGTGAAACTGCACACTCGTCCTAGTTGTATGACCTCAAACAGGAAGGCCCTGGGAGGATGCATCCTCACACCTTCGGGTGTCTCGGCTCTACAGCCCACCGGGCACAGGGCCTGGCATGCTGCACTCCCTCCCTCCCAGAGCCCAGCACCATCCCCGGGACACTGCTGCCTCCGCAGCCCTCCCAGTGGGACAAGAAGGGGAGGGGACAGACAGCGATACTGATGATCCTGACACTGCGTAGGCTTAAGCTAAGGTATGTGTGCCTTTTTAACCAAAACACGTAAAAAATAAACAATTTAAAGATTTTAAATAAAAAAGTTTACGGAATAAGAACATAAAGAATATATTTTCATACAGCTGTGCAATGTGACTGTGCTTTATAAGTGTCACTACGTAAGAGTCAAAAAATTTAAAAAAAATGTAAAGATTTATAAAGAAGTTACAGTAAGCTAAGATGAATTATTGAAGAAAAAATTTGTAATAGATTTAGTGTCGCCTAAGAGTGCAGTGTTTATAAAGTCTGCAGTAGTGCATAGTAACATCCTATGTTCGCATTCACTCTCCGCTCAACTCGCAGAGACTCATCCAGAGAAACTTCCAGGCCTGCAAGCTGCATTCGTGGCAAGTTCCCTACACAGGTGTACCATTTTTTTTTATGTTTTATAACTTATCTTTTACTGTACCTCTTCCATGTTTACGTATGTTTAGAAACACAAATACCATCGTGTTATAGTTGCCTACAGTATTCAGTACAGTAACACGCTGAACAGGTGTGCAGCCCAGAAGCAGTAGGCCACACCATACAGCCTAGGTGTGTAGCAGGCAGCATCGTCTACCTTTGTGTAAGTATATTCTACGATGTCCGCACGATGATGATTGTGCCAACAATGCATTTCTCGGAACATATTCCTGTTGTTAAGTGACACAGGACAATGTATAAATGCTCCGGTGATCATAAAATATTTAACGTATTTACTGAGTGCCTACTAAATGTACTGAATCAAGTTGATTTAAAAGGCTACTGACTGCATAGATTTGTCATTTTTTTTCAGATAAAAAAAAAATTAGGACAACCTTAACACACATAAGGATCTAAGAAAATTGACTCCCACTACAAATAAATCATAAGTTCAACCGGCTTAGTTATTCTACACGTGGGCTTAAATACAGTCAGACTGGCAGAGCTGATAAATGGGCTACATTATTTTGGTTGAATAATGTCACTGCACAGGCCTACACCAGGGACACTGTACGAAATGGTCCTAAGAACTGGCACTGTTTATTGTTGAAGGATATTTTGAAGGATGTGGCTCATTACACCAGAGTATGAAAGTCCACAATAAAAAAAAAAAAAAAAAAAAAAAAACAAAAACCTCAGCACCAGGGACAGCTCCGATGCTCCAAACTACAGACTTTGTTTCTCTTTCTAGAACTCTCAAGCCACCGTTTCCTTCTTTCTGCTGTTTGCTTAGGAGCTTGGTGCCAAATTTGTTCTCTCTCTCCGGTTGGGTATAGAGGGCCTTAGGATATAAATTTTGGGTGCTAATCTTACCTTGGTTTTCTCTCACTTTTCTCCCTTGCTGACTTCTTGGCAGTGGGATTTTTTTTTTTTTTTTTTTTTTAAAAAAAAAAGAAAGCTCACCCAGATGGTTTGAGAGGACAGCCTGGGGCCAGGAGCCCTACTTTAAGCCAGGTCATGGTGTCAGTGGACTTTTGAGCTAGAAGTTACCTTGGAGATCTCAGGCCAATCTCCTCTGAAGAACTCGAGGCGCGATTATTTCCTAGCTATCAGCTCTGGCTGCGAGTATTCTTCTCTGTCCAGCGGGGACTCTGTCCATACCCCATGCTGCTCTGACAAAGACCTCAAGACACCTTAGCCTGTGATGACCCTGATGCATGTGGATCCTTTCCTTCGGCTCAAGAACCTCGTGTGTCAAGAGAACAGCTGCCTGAACTGTCTCTAGGAATCACAGGAACAAAACCCGTCACTCCTAAACAGCTAGCCCCATACGCTAAGAGAATGCACTAGAAGCACCTCTAAAGAGCTGGTGATAGGGATCGTGCAGATGCTTCTCTCACAACACCCCACTGTAAAATGCCAGCTGGTCTCACACAACGCTGAGCATGAGCACAAACCAAGGGTGAGAGTCTCCCTTAGATTGAAGAGTTCTCCTCACACGCTGTGACAGTTTCCCAATGGGCAGAGATCTTGTAATTTTGTCAGAGGTGGCAGAACAGACCCCAAAACCAGCCTGCCAAGTTTCTACCCCAGCCATGTTACTCACTAGCTGTGTGACCTCGGGCAGGCTACTTAAAACCTCTCTGAGCTTTCGTTTCCTCACCTTTAAAATAGGAATAACATATATATTTTTGAGACAGGATCTCGCTGTGTTGTCCAGCCTAGAGTGCAGTGGTGCAATCATATCTCACTACAGCCTCAAACTCGTGGACTCCAGTGATCCTCCTGCCTCAGCCTTCTAAGTAGCTAGGACTGCGTGTGAATGCCACTATGCCCAGCTAATATTTTTTATAAGATGGGAATATTAATATTTATCTCATAGGGCTGTGGTGAGGATTAAAGGAGTTAATATGAGAGACTAGTGCCTGGCACACAGTCAGGCAATGCGAGGAGGAGTGTGAGAAAGCAAGATCTCGTACCCCTCTCCCCCTGCTTTTGATCACACTCTGCACGCAGGGCACCCTGCCCAGGGTGGCTAACACCTGCCACCACTCACAGATGTTTGCCAAGCAAGAAGCTAAGGCAAAAAGCTCTTTTTAAAAATAGTCCTTTTAAATCTGTTTCTCTTTGATGTTCAAGCACACGGATTGTGAAACACTAGATTTATTTTTATCCTAAGTCAATGTTAGGAATCAGCAGCAGAACGCAGAGCCCTGTGGCTGGAAACCCAGGGCCGGGGTGGGCACACAGGGCCCTTGGCAGAGTGCAGCAGTCGAAACTCACTTGTCCCTTGACTATACTTTTCCTGGAAGGGTAACTGGCAAAACCTGACTATGCAATGTCTTTTCTGGCTGGTCATCGACAGTCACAACAACCGCTACCACCTTGGCACACTTTGGGCTTGTGTTTCTCAAAGACCAGTGCCAGACAGCGGACCTTTTCCTTTGCAGTCCTGTCCCTCCGAGTGGGGATGCCTTTGTCCCTGACCTGGTGTGTTACCGCAGGCCGACCAGGGGCAGGTACGGAGTTCCCCCGGTCTGCACCTGGGCTTTCTGTGTGGCTTCCCCATAAGGAGCCAAGCCCAGCAAGACTCTCGATAGAACTCACAGAGAACAAACATCCAGGGCGACAGGCTCGTCTCAAAGAGCCTGGTCTTTTTCAAGAGCGGGCAAGCAGGGACATTCTACTGCTACCTGTGCACGGCTTTTGGACCCCTGTTCAGGCCAGCTGGTCCAGGCATAAAATGGGCTCATTTATTTTCTTGCCCTAATAGGGTCGTGAGAAACTTCAAAAAGGCCCAGCACAGACTAGGTACAATAAAGCCAAGTGGCCTCTGAGGCCATGCCTAGGGGCCCCAACTCTAATTCTCTCTCTCTCCACACTATGCAGTCATGTCCCTTCTCTCCTTCTCTTTCCCAGGAGGCACCTAAAACCCTTTGAGGCACGCAAAAGCCTGGTCCTGTGGTCCCCTTTACACCCTCCACGTGCAAAGTGACAGTGAGCTTCCTTTCAACTCTGGGAACCAGACTCAGCGATGACCGTGCACAGGAAATGACTGACACTTCGGTGATGTCGGGGTTAAACCAGCATCACCCTCATTATGGCTGTGGGATCAGACAGACCTGGCGTGGAATCCTGGTTCTAGCACTTTCTATTTCTGTGACCCTCACGAGGTATCTGATAGTCCCTGATCTACAATTTTCTCAGCTATGAAATGACCTCACAAAGTCGTGTCAGGATCAAATACGAGTGATCATAAAAAACATATCGCAGGGCTTGGCACAGGGCAGGTGCTCGGAAAATCATCAGGACGATCGATGTTGTTGTCCCCACCGGCACAGACACCCTCCCTTATGGCACAGCATCGAGCACATGCCAAAGTCTTCTCGTCCGCCGAGCCCAAAAGCACCTAGAACAATCGGGCACCAAATAGAGGTCTTCTGAAGGGAAGGAGGATCGGCCACGCAGGCCACCAAAAAGTAGGTATCCAGGTGTGTGCACCCCATGGAGAGCCTCAGCCTCTCCAACCTGATGGAGCTGAGTGTCCTTGTCTTGAATCTCTGTGTGCCCTGCACAGCGCACACCCCTCCGCCCCAGCAGGGGCTTAATTAAGCCCTTGTTACTTGTTTGATTGGCTGACACGGGAAGGTGGCCAGGGTAGAAAGACAGAGGGAACAGCCTGAACACAGTAACAATGGTGGCTGTTTCCTGCGTCTCCTGCTGCGTACCAGGCCCTTCATACATGTTAGACCATTTGCTCTTCTTCCAACCCTACCAACCCCATTCAACAGATAAGAAAACTGAGGCTCAGAGCAGCCAAGTCAGTCACTCAACTTTGAAGCGGCTGAGCTGAGTTTGGGTTGAATTGTTTCTGATTCCACAGCAAGTGCTCTCTCCACCACATAACAGAGAGGCAGGAGGGCGAGTGGAGCGGAACACGGGCTCTGGAGCCAGACAGCTGGGGTTCGAACCTGGGCGCCCCCACTGCCACCTGTGGAGTGTCTTTAGGAAGTCAAGTGCCCTCTCAGTTCCCTTATCTGTAAGAGGAGGAGGACAGTAATGTTTGCCTCAGAGGGGGCTGTTATGAGGATTAGACAAGTACTACAAAGTGCTCGCCCAGTGCCCTGAACATAACGAGTGCTCCGTAAACACCAGCTATTATTGTCGTGGTTACACCACGCTGCCTCTGCAAGGGCCGGGAAGCAGAACGTTGGCATAGTGTGTTAGCTTTCCTATTGCTGCCGCAACAAATTACATGCAAGTTAGTGGCTTAAAATAATGTACATCTATTATTTTACAGTCTGGACGTCAGAAGTCTCTGAACAGGGCTGTGTTCCTTCTGGATGCTTGGAGGCTGCCCGCATCCCCCGGCTGTGGCCTGCACCCCTCCCACTTCTGGTTGTCATTTCGTCTCCCCCCTGAATCTGGCCCTCTGGGCTCCCTCTCATGAGGACCCCTGTGATTACACTTAGTGCCCACCTGGATAATCCAGGCTAATCTTCCCACCTCAAGATCCTCAGCTAATCACATCTGCAAAGACCCTTTTGCCATGTAATGTTTCACGGATCCCAGGGATGAAGATGAGGACATCTCTGGGGGCCATGATTCGGCCTGCCGTAGTCAGTCCCTGTTCTTGGTCAGTGTGATGATACCCCGAGGACACCTGTGCTCTTTCAGGTCTTTGGCAGGTGCGGTTCCCTGAGGAAGCTGTAGGTTTCTCTCAAACCTGCCCCTCGTCCCGCACCCCCGGTACCTGGGCGGGAGCTCCTGACACTGACCTGGTCGTCGATCTTCCGCTGCAGCTGGACCACCTTGTTCTCCATGCCCACGTTGAGGCGTTTCAGGTGCTCTGCGGAGCGGGCCTCGATCCTGAGGGCCTTCAGCTCCTGCCTGGCCTTGAGCCTCCGGAAGGCACACTGGATAACGATGGCAGCGGCCCGCAGCCGCCGGAAATGCCTGCGTGCCACCCAGCCCTGCACATGCTTCTGGATGATGGTGGCCTTGTGCTCCATGAGGACCTGGTGGGGACAAGCACACCCCCCGTGGGTTTGCACCGCAGGATCGGCGCAAGGGAAGCTTACGTCACTGTCCGGAGGAGGTGACACACAGAGGTGACCCAGAGGGAACATGGCCCCTGAGACAAGGCTTTGGTGCTGTGTCACAAACATGTTTTAGCTAGGTTCTGCAGCCCACACACGCCCAGGGAGTCAGCTGTCATACTCGTGTTTTTGGCTTTGTCTTTCTTGTTGTTTTATTGGTTAGGGAACCAGTGTGTAAAAATATCATAGTTGTAGGGGCATAAGGATCATCCAGTTGATCTCTCCCCATTTAACACACACGGATCCCACCCTGGGCATGGGAAGCTGGAAGATAGCATGGGACCCTCCAGGGAGAGCCCACCGGGGGTTAATGGCTTATAATCATTAATACAAACGTGGCAATGTACTTCCCTGGGTTTGTTGTTTTTTTTTTTTTTCCCAATTTAAAAACCACCCAGGAGGTGAAAGCATCAATGTTCTCACACTAATATCTTGCAAAATAAATGTTTCTGGAATAAACACGCGAGCAAGCGTGCTGAGACAGTGTCACAACGAGCAGAGACTGAGCTGGGAGCCACACCCAGTGCCTGCTCTTCCCTTGTGCTGCCCCTGCTGGTGGCCTCCCAAATGCCACCTGCCCTTTCTGCAGAGATCTCACACAGATGTCACCAACTTCTCAAGAATATGCACAGAACTTTTTCCCACTGGCTTGGGTTTCCTCACATATGACATTGGAGTGTGCTTTATCCCGATGACATTTTTTGTTAATTATCAATTGAGTGCTTTAATTTTACCATTTGGAAAATCATACCTTCTCTGGTCACAGAAAACACATTTTAGACATTTTCTTCCAATTCATCTTTCAAGTTAGCACTGTGCCTCAGTTGTGATGTTACTTCACCGAACGAACGTGTCTTGGCTCAGCACTACCTAGCCAAGGACTTCAGCTCCACTGGGACAACGTGAAGAGCAACAGCCTGGCAGGGAGGAGGCCGGGTCTCTCTCCAGATCTCCCCTCGCTGGGCTGCAAGCCCCTCACTCGTTGTCAGATGAAGGGCTGGACCTGGTGATGTCTCATACCTGCTCTTGTTCTCAAGTCTGAACGAACCACGATGGGTCACTGTTCCTGCTGCCAGCTGACATGTACCCTTAAGCAGGAGATTTGGCTTCTCAGAGCAACTTAGCGTCAAAGGGGTATGAGGATACACATCTGTCCTAACCTCACAAGACTTTGCAAAGGACTGGTGACAGCAGAGATGTGAATGTCCTTAGAAAAATGTCGGGAGCACCCGACACATTCGTGTTGGCCACACCACATCCGCCGCTGCCGTTGCCCGAATCTGCATCCTGCATGGCCCTCGGGCGGCCACTCACCTGGCGGTACATCTTCCGCACGAACATGCCCCGAGTGAAGGCCTGGATGACGACGGCAGCCCCGCGGACCCTCTGGTAGGCCTGGCGGGCCCTCCACATGCGGTACTGTTTCTGGATCGCCGTGGCTGCCCTGGTCCTGCGCAGATACTCGGCCAGCCTGGGAAGCGAGAGACAGCGGGTGGCGTCAGGGTCACAGAGCACTGGCCACGCTGACATAGAGGACCCTGAACCATTCACCAAACCAAGCCTTTTCCTCCACGGTCCCACCCAGACACCCCGAGGCCAAGCCAACTCTCATCGCCCTTAACAAACCTTAACAAACGCAGTGAAGCCCTTGGGCATTTTTACCCTCAGGCTCAGAACAGCAACGTTAGTATTTTTCTTGTCTACAAGCCTCAAACTCAGCCTGAGCCTGACCTCTTCTGTGATCCGCAGTGTGGCGGGGAGTCCTCCGCAAGCGCACCAGCAGCACTCGACATCACGTGTTTGCACTGCCCTCTCCACCTCACCCAGCTTGGCGATCCCTGGGGCTGGGTCTCCACCGTCCTGCGCACCCCGCATCTAGTACAGGGTCTGGCACAGCCAGTGCCAGGTAAGTATCTGCTGAGTGACTAAAACCATCTCAGGCCCACGCAGATCCCTGTTTCTCATCTCCCAGCCCTTTCTGCCCAGGATGCACTGAACGTAGTCGTCTCTCCTTCCTTCCTGCATTCCCCGCGAGCCCCCCAAATAAGACAGAGAGCCAGTTTGACACTTTCTACCCTTTCTGAGGGGTCTCACTGGCTGCCAGGCTCATAGCAAGCGCTCAGTTATAGACTCAGAGTGAAATGCTAGAAAGCACCTTAGAAATCATTCGGTGCAGCCCCACAGGGGCAGGTGACCCACTCAGCCCATACACTAGCTACCTGCTGAAACGTATCCAGTTCCCCAGCCTGGCTCTCTGCACATCCTCTAGAACGTGAGCTCCCTGGAGGGAGAATGGAGGCCAACTCTGTTTCACATCTTCACCATCAGGGTGCCCAGGACAGGCTCCCCTGCACAAGGGCACTTGATCCGACTAGTAGGCCCAGGTGGTGAAGGTCACTTAGCGTTGCCACTCCTGACAATCCTCTCATTTCTACAGCTCCTGCTCCAGAGCTCAACAGTTGGGAGGTAATTGACGGCACTCATCGCCTCTGGTTACGCCTGGATAAGTAGCTCATGGCGAGGACGCGAGGGCACCCCTAGGAGCTGCCTTCTACCTTTCACCTGTTCTACGCTAGGAACACAGGGGCTCTCTTGGCATTTTATGTTTTGAGCAGCAACTTATAAAACTCTGGCTTCTAATGGCAAGACTTTATGGCAGTTCATGTCACTTCTCCAAGGCAATTCCTACTGAGAGAGAGAACTGGTCTTGAACCAGGGCTGGGTCCAAAGTCTGACGACTGCTGAACGGTCTGAGGGCATAGTCTGATCCAGGCTGCGTCCTCTATGGCTGTCTCAGCAGACGCCCCACCAGCCTGGCAACGTCGGTCAGGAGGAAATGTCACAGTTGTTTCTTCTGCTCGGTGTCAGGCTGGGGCAGGGGAGCCTGGTGGGCATCCCGGCTCCACCCCTGGGGTTCACAAGTCGCACTCTTCCCATACAAGCTCAGCATAATAACTCATAAAAGGGGCTTCCCAGGACCTTTCCAGCCCTAACTGCCAAACACCAAGGGATTCTGAAGTCTGTGGTATAAATAATGAAGCTAAGTGCAGGTTGACTCTGACGGAAATGCTGAATTTGCCTCCTTTCCTAAAATAAGTTAATTTTTTACTTCGGGGTTTAGGCAAAAGGGAAACGATTGCAGCAAGAGCCGGTGGTCCTAGGTTAGTGCCAGTGGATGGGGGCAGGTTGGGTGAGGCAGGAGACCTGGGAACTGGACCTACCCCCTCGAGTGAGAAGGGCATTAGAGGACCAGGGACAGGCCCAGCTGCTGGGAGAAAACCACAATGCAGACGGGGCCCGACAGGAACCACTCCAAGCACAGAGGATGAGGGAGACCAACTAGCTGAGAGAGGCAGCTCCCCCCCCCACCGCCCCAGAACCGCCCACTTGGCTCACCTGCGGGCCAGGTATCCTCGCCAGTACCTCTGCAGGGTCAGCGTGGCCCGCTTCAGCCTGTGATACTTCACCCTCTGCAGCCAGCCCCGGACGGTTTTCTGGATCATGATGGTGGCTGCGCGGAACTTGTCAGCCCGCAGCTTCTCCAGGTACGCCACCTGGCCCGCCCGGAAGAAGATCTTGGTGCGGCCAAACTGGAACTTGTCGGGATCCTTTACAGGGCAGGGAGGGAAGCTGGATGGTCATCGGTGAGCAGCGAGGTAACGTGCCCCGCACCACCCAGTCCTTTCGACACAGAATCTAAAACAAGTGGCCAGACTTCACATGCCCCGTCCTCTGCACACACGCACGAACTCTCAGCATTTGTATAGCAGACACCGAGACCCTACTGTGGGACAGGCACTGGGCCAGGTGTCTAGGACACAGCAGTGACAAAATGCCTGCCATCAAGGAACCCGCATCACGGTGAGGGCAGACCAGTAAGCAACAAAGATACTCCATGTTTTCAGGTAATGGTGAGGATTATGGAAAAACCCAAACCGAGGGATGCGGGCAGGAAAAGATGTTTAAAAAGGATGACCAAGGCAGGCCACTCTGTGGAGCTGATACTTGAGCAAAGACCTAAACGAACTGAAGAAGGCAGGCACGGGGGAGAAGGGAGGTGGAGCACTGCAGAAGAGCAAAGCAGATGCAAATGTCCTGTGGTAGCAATAGGCCGGGAGTGTCTGAGGATCAGGACAGCCAGGAGGAACCAATCGCCTCACAGACCACAGTCCAAAATTGGGATGTGAGCCACAGGGGGGTATCAGCAAGGGAACAACCAGACCTGCTTGACATTTTTAAATGATTATCCTCAAATGGCCACAGTGTTGTATGCGTAGTTACAGGGTACAAATGACCCCCAAATACAGTTACATTATAGAGTATTTTAGATCTGCCATTACTGTCTTAATTATATGGATTAGGTTAAGATTAAGATCAGGTGCCCTTCTCTGCGCTCACCCCGTGGATGAGGGAGGAGGACCCAGCAGGGTGCCTGTGAACAGGCCCAGGACAGACACTGGGAGAACTGACCCACAGTAACCGAGCACTCTTTGTAAATCAACTACCATCTCATTTTGCTCACTAGCATGAAGACCGTAATGAGAAAAGAAGAAATGAGCCAAGGTCTACGGAAAACACGCAAATACGTTTCACGTTGGCAAATGGCTCTGAAATAACACTGAATCACCACCCTTTGTGGTTAAGCCCCACACGGTTGATCGGAATCAGGTTCCATGCACAGGGCTTTGCCCCTCATAAAAGCGCCCCCTCTCCCCCAAAGAGCTCTGCTTTGGAAGGTCTATAGTCACAACCGTCAGGTGTGATTTCAGGTTATTTCAATTAAAACGTACAGTCCGTAGTCTTATTTAAGGCAGGTATCTGGGGAGGGCGGGAGGCTGCTGATGCAATGGGTCAGACCTGAGCAGCACAGTTCTCTCCCCTCCTGGCCAGGGGGGCCCAGGCGCACCGGCACCGGCAGGTCCGAGCTGCGGACCAGGAGCAGCCTCACCCTGAACCCCAGCGACCTGCATGAATAACTCCATTTTCTGTGTGTGCTGGGATGTGAAAAAGACTAGGAAGTCCACTAGGTAGGTGGAGGGGCTCTTCTTTTCCAGTCACAGATGCAGGAAAATAGGTCAACATCTCAGAAACAGTTTCAGCAAGAAGGATCAGGACCAAGAAGTGCAGTCAACAACCCCGATCCCCCCCGATTCTCAGGGCCTTCGGGTCAAGCCCCTCCTCGAGCCTGGGCCATCCGGCTCACCTTGATAAGGTTCTCCAGGACAGACTTGCAGATGGCCTTTTTGTCCGTGTTGGCCAGCTCTTTCTTCTTAATCAGCACCCGATACCGGTTGAAGAAGTCGTGGTAGGCCCACCTGGAGGGAAAGCAAAGGTACGTCAGGTGACACACCCTGTCTCCTGGCCACAGAGGGGCCATGGGTGACCTCGGACAGTGCCCTGATACTGTGGCACAAAAAAGAGTCCCAGAAGTTTTGTCCTCCAGGATGCCCTCCAAGAACCTCGGTGTGTGGGCGAATCCTGGAGCTGTGGCCGAAGGACAGCACGGGGGGTTTCTGCCCAAGCGTGCGGAGCCCACTCCTCTGCAGCTGCAGCAGCCACCCTCCCTGGAGCGCAGCTTTGTTTTTAAATGTTGGTTAGTGCTCATGGTAAACATTTTAAATGCAGAAAAATATACAGTAGCAAACAACAAACAGCCATACCCTAAGCCCATAGAGAGCACTGTTTGTATTTTTTTTTTTTTTTGAGACAGAGTCTGGCTCTGTTGCCCAGGCTAGAGTGCTGTGGCGTCAGCCTAGCTCACAGCAACCTCAAACTCCTGGGCTCAAGCGATCCTCCTGCCTCAGCCTCCCGGGTAGCTGGGACTACAGGCATGCGCCACCATGCCCGGCTAATTTTTTCTATATATATTTTTAGCTGTCCAGATAATT
>CAUYSK010050396.1:0-44301 GCA_963575035.1 Avahi laniger | reverse complement strand
TATATACTCCTGGAAAGGGCTGGAACACATTCTGCTAAGCGAGGTATCCCAAGAATGGAAAAACAAGCACCACATGTACTCACCATCAAATTGGTATTAACGGATCAACACATAAGTGCATATATAAGAATAACATCTATTAGATATTGGGCAGGGGGGGAAGGAGGGAGGAGGGGACGGGTATATGCATACACAAAGAGTGCAATGCACAGCACACAATAGGATGGACATATTTGAAACCTGGACTGAGGGGGGGAGGGGGGCAAGGGCAACACACGTAACCTAAACATCTGTACCCCCATATTATGCTGAAATAAAAAAAATAAAATAAAAGTCAAAAAAAAAAGTTTATCCAATAGATAGAAAATGAACCCTCCCAAAAAATACTTCATGGAGAGACTCAACGAAACATAATAAGATAACAGAGAGGAACACAGAATAAAACTAACAATAGCAAAATTTTAAAGCAGGATGTTTGACTTAAATATCCCCTATATCCTTCGCTTCTCTTTGCAGTACCTTCTTCCCCTTCTGGAGGTATAGGGCTTTTATGTTCATCAGGCCTAGCCTTAAAGGGAAAAACAATCTGATAAATTCGTTTACATCACGTTATTAATGATTGTAAGGAAACTTCTACCCTTTTCCTTTCACTAACTCAAAAATCTTAATCATAGACATTCAAAATAGGGAATCATCTTTAGGATCATCTAGTCCAGTGTTTTAAAATATTTGGATTCTACACATCACTAAATCATTTTTTTAATTTTTAAATGTTTATAAGGTAACTAACATTAAGTTGCCAACTGGTTTGGCTAAGTAAATCACTTTAATTTTTTTTTTCATCTAAAGCTATCATTTCAGAAAGAAAACATTTTCAAACAAAAAAGTGAATAAATTTAGCTCCATGAAAATTCACTACAGTTCACTTGTTTTTTAAATTATGCCAATGTCTGATTCTTCTCTTCAACACCCCTGCATGCAGTTATCCAGATGTTTGAACATCTCAAGAGGCAGAGAATCTGCTATCTCCTGAGACAGCCATTCTATTTTTGGTCAGCTGCGACTATTAGAAAGTTCCTGTTTGAATTTAGACAAGATTTGACTTCCTTTAACTTCCATTTACTTATTTAATTTCACCCCTTGGAGTCATAAAGATCAAGTTGAAGCTGTCTTCTACATAATAGTCCTTTGAATGTTTGAAGACTTCTATTCTGCTTCAATCCCCAATCTCCAGCCTTCCTTACAAAAACAGGATTATCTTTTTCTAAGCCAAATGTCCTTAATGTTTTTCCTCATGTGATGCGGGCTTGCTTCATCTTCATCATCTTAGTCAGTCTCCTACCACTTCAGGTATTTTTTATAATGGCTAACTTAACTGATTGAATGAATATATAGTTACACACCCCTGAAAAGACTTCAGTTTATCAACGACCCTCTTCAAGTGTCGCACCAATATCTGGATTGAGATTTTAGAGGCCATACATTTAAAAAAGATTATGGTGCCCTTTCTCTGCACTTCCAAATGTAATATAAAATAAAACAGAACTAAAGATCAGATAAATATATTACTAATCACATAATGGAGGCACTCAGAACTGAGCCTAGTACTGAAGATGTAGTCTAATGGGCATGGAGCAAAACAACACTCTTAATACCTTCCGTAGACATGATTCCTTGATGGCAGAAGAAAGCCACAAAATGTTGCTTTAAGTAGCTAATCCAACCAACAAAATAATCAACTCTGTCAAATAACTTAATTGAACATTTTCTTATGAACAAGGACAGTTTTCAACTGAATTCATAGACTCTGCCAGTTGTAACATACCGAATACAGTGTTCCATTCCTCTCCAAGGTTTCATTCCTTACACATGCCAAATAACGCATCTTCAATCACTTTATAAAGTTAGGTATAAAAAAAGTAACATTTTCTTTTTGCCTTTAACTTTTATTCAATGTAGTATTCATTTATCTTACCTCTGGGCCTGCTGCTGATTTTTCATCACTATGAACACTTCGGTGTGGGAGGAACTATTGTTTCATTGAATAGATTTCTTTCTTTCTTTCTTTCTTTCTTTCTTTCTTTCTTTCTTTCTTTCTTTCTTTCTTTTTCTTTCTTTCTTTCTTTTTTTTTGACTTTTCAACAGTTTTTGATGAATAAGAAAAAAAGAAAATGTCTTTCTACTTTTTCTCATCCCACCTTCTGTCTTGTATCACTCAAAGCTCTGAGAAAAAATATCCCACTTCTTTTGATTTGTTTATTTTTCTGTTTGTTTGTTTTCTTTCTCTTTTTGAAAAGATAAAAATCATATCTTTTTTGTTTTGTTCCATTGCATGTACTACTTTTATGAAAGTATGTTTGGAGAGTATGCATTACAGTTAAAGAAAGTCAGAGGACAGGAAGAAAATGTTTTAATCCATTTATTAAAATATTATAAGTATTTTCTGATTCCAAATTTAATTTCTCACTTAAAACCCGATAAAAACATTTAAAGTTTGAAAGTTCATTAAATTATTCAATATTATTTATTGTTAAGAATTTAATAAGGTAAAAGAAGATAGCTTATTTATAACAAGATTTTAAATTGAAGAGATGATTTAGAGAAGGCAAAAAATACCACACACACACACAGCTTCTGGCTGTGTACAAATCTTTCAGAAGCAATTTTAGAGAAAATTGGTCACATTACTTAATAGCCAATTTATTTCTGTAAGAAAGTTAGTATAGCATAGGGAAATTCTGAAAGACCAAGGTTGGAATCTCAGTATTGCCACCTTCTTGGTCTTCAATTACTATATGTTCAACCTAGGGAATAGTACTTGTTCTTACTACTTCACAGAGGTTTTTGGGTGTCTAATCAGATAGGAATGCCCTTCTTGACTACCCTACAAGTGTTAGGCCTCCTAAGTATTAATACACAGTCTTGTGAGAAGCACCTCCTATTTCTCCTTTGTGGTATGATATTTATTACCATTTAAATTAATAATTTATGTTATTGTTTTTAATGTATTTCATTCTTCTGCAAGCTCCTCAAGGGGCGGGACTGCTCCTCTCATGTACACTACTGTATCTCAGACAACTGAGCACGGCAAGTGATATAAAGTAGCCAATCTGTAAATATTTCATGAATGAATGAAAACACTTTGCAAACTTTACAGAACTTTACTGATTTTACTCTTGCCATGGTCTGTTACAAGACATGACAAAAACATGATCATACTCAAAATCAGAGTTAGCAATCTAAATGGAATTTTATTATTCTAATGTCAAACATATCAAAACAACCAGTGAATTCAGTGAATTCAAATACAGTGAATTAATAAACATTATTTTAAATACCACTATTTTTCTCCACCAAACATTGTTTTGTTTTTTCCTCTCCTGATAGTATAAAGTCCTAGTTCTTAAATACTGTGCCACAATTTGTTTGGATTTTAAATGACTTCAAAAAGTAGTACCATTCTAATCACTTTATCACTGAAATATGGCAGGGATTTGTTTTTGTTCCCTACATCCTCGCTTCCTTCCCTGTTTATGGCCTCAAATAATGAAACTTCTTTATGGCAGCATTCTAAAGGGTCAAGTGACCAAATATGAAAGATGACTTCTTCCTATTTCTGAGATGTGTTTTATAGGAGCAATTGTCTATCAGCCACCAGGCCCCCAGCATATATACACAGATACATCTGTACTCTACTCCCATAAGGACCAGAAGGGGCTCAACAATGAAAAAGATTTTAAAAACCTCTGCTTACCTAGTAATTTGTTAAGTATCACTATTGTAGTGTATATTTTCATGATGTACACTATTGCCATTGTGTAATAATGTAAAACATCTCTTATCTTTTTCAGGGAGTTGCTGTCTCTGAAAGCTGTTAGAAGATCATTAGTTGTTTTAATTTTTACAGACTAAAAGGGTTTCTAAATTTTAATCCACATAGAGGGTCATGATGACCTCTAGTAACTAGTTTGGTGGCTTAAAGAAAAATGTTTTCTCATTTTTATTTTTTATAGGCAAATGTATATGGTCATAAACCATATTCAACTAGGTAATGTGTGAGGAATTTCTATATGATATAAGGAGAGGAAATGTAACTTCCTGATTTAAAATTAAATCTGATGAAATTAGTAGCAAAGTTTTTAGAGACAGGATAAATGTCAAGAATTCATCATTTTGTTTCAAACTTAGTTTATCATAAATCTGCCCTATGACACGTAATAACATGTACTGTTTTGCAGGTTATTTGATAGCAAGTTCAACAATGTAGGTGAGTGACAATGTGAGCGGCATAATAATGACTCCCCTGGGAAATCAGCCTTTAGGACACAGGATTAGGAATATATGGGCTTTTATTCAAATCAAAAAAAATATGTTCAAAAGTTTATTGTTGCTTTCATGAGAACATCAGCTAATATACAGAAAGTCCATTCAAACAAATAAGTAGGCGTGGAAAAATAACATAACTGAAAAAAAATCTATTGAGTTTTCAGTCTAAACTAAAAATATTTAACATCTTGTGTGTTGAAAGATACAAATTGATTGCATATAATAGAATATACATTATGAGTTTTTTGTATGTTACATAACTATGTGTTAAATAGAATGGCAATCCAATTTGATTTGGTATAAAGAAATAGAAGAATTAATTAGAAAGCACAAAAACTATTTTTTTTAAATTTCCCCCTATACAAAAAACATATCAAAGTATCAACATGAACAGCACTAATTCAGAAGTTTACTTAAGGTAAATCAATTGAGATATATTAACTTTTCCACACCATTTATTGATGGACATTAATATACAGTATGGTTTTTCTCTAAAAAGATGCATTAAGCTTGAAATTTGGTAGATAAGTAATTATTTTACAGTATATAGAAAAATGCTTATGTTGGAAATGTATAGACAGAAATTTTCATTTGAACATAAGTATCGTGCTTCTCAAATGTGAGAGACAGCCCTTTCAAGCCCCAAATATGGAAATGCTGGCAAATTGCCATCTCCCCTTGCATAGTAATATAATAACTCCAACAATATGACCCTTTCTCTTGAGTTGTTTCTATGCATTGAAACATCGGGTAAGTTAATTTAATCTCTCTTTTCCCCAGGATCTTCAGATTTACAACTTTAATATTTTTGCTTATTACAAACACGTGCATGTTTTATTTGAGAAATTTGTGTGAGGAAGGACAATGCATTTTTGAAGGATTTGAAATGATTGTGTTAAAGAAGAGAGCCAAAATGTATTATAAATTAAAACCTGAGATGGTAGAGATAATCATATATGACTCGTGCAATTAGGTATGTCGCTATACTTGTCAAACACTCTACTTTGCTTCTAATAATGCATTCACATATCCCTTTGTGCACACTAAAAGACTGACTCAGAACACATCCTTGGTCACCGAAATAAAATTAGGCTTTACTTTAATATTCTTGTGTTTTAAATATTTAAATGAAATAGTTCTCAAATTTCATTATTATATATCTTCAGGATGAAGAATCAGAAAGTTTTGGTAGATTTTATCACACATATGAAGAGAATCATGGAAATGAAAGGGAACTTATAGGTCAGTAGTAAACAAAGAGTAGTTACACATTTCCAAATACCAATTTGGCTATGTTTTTTTCTTTTCCTTCACAGAGAGAGTTAGCCATTAAAAGAGGAGAAACAAAAATTAGTGCAAGCACCATGTAATGCATGTAGTATAAATACAGCACAAACATGAACCATAGGAAAAACAATACTCATTTAACAGTTTAACATAAGACAAACGGTGTAAGAATAAAACTACAATAATGCTATCACTTAAGCTGTTTTTATTCTTACCCAGTATTCAATAAGTTATTTTAAAGAATTATTTTTAGAAAGTTCAAAATTTGAATTGAAAAATGTGTAACAAAGAAATAAAATACCACTTTTACTACCCTAATACTAAACTACTACTAAGTGATTTTGTGAATGATTATTTGCATACATTAAATTTTACATTAAAACTTTCTAGTAAGAATAAGCAGATTGTTAAGAATTTCGAATCTCAATGAAATACTGAAAAGTTATTCTCAAAAATTCAAATATTAAAAATCAAATAATAATTATAGTCTAATAGCCAAAATGGTCTCTCATTATTGTTGACTAAGGTTATTATTTATACTTAAATGATTGCCTTGAAATGTGAATTTGCAGTGTCTAGTGAATTATGTAATATGAAAACATCCATAAATCAATATGTACAAATTCTAATAAGCACAAAATTTCTGTAAGCTAGTTTAACAAAAATATTCTCAGATATACATACAGTATGTCTTGGATCTTTGTGTGGTCTTTTAGAACTGTCTTACCAGTTTTCTGTTTATTATTGTGCTTGAGTTAAAGGGAATTTGCCAAAAGACCCCTGGACTCCAATCTTTAGGCCTGTTGTCAGGATAGATTAACTGCTGTGGAAATTCACTATGCCTCAGATACAATCTAGGAAATGCAGGAATAACAGAGTCTGTATACAAGTGTCTTTGTGTAGCTTCTTGAGGGTGGAGAAACAGGGAGGAGTACCTGGAAAAAGTAGAACATTTACAATAAAAGAAAGCAAATATATTTTAGATTTCATGTATTACACTCAAAACAGTAAAATATCCTATACAGTAAATTTGTATGCAGAGGTATACGTCCATATTTTTATTTACTTAGTTACACTGCTCTGCACACAAATATATTTGTTTAATTATCCACTGATCCCATTTCTTCAGGATAATAAAATTATATCATTTTAAAAAATAATTGAATTGTTTACCTTGTTATGAAAAAAACTTCATTTAATTAATTGATTTTAACTAAAATTAAAACAAAATTTGCCATGCTTTGGGTTGTTTATTGTTGGCAATTGAGCATTTTTTGGAATTAGTAATTTTAGTTGTTAAAAGGTCCTCATATAGATTAAAACCTACATAAGCAGAGAGTGGGTGTACGCAACATTATCCAAACACTTCCAGATTTACTCTATAATTTTTCTAATGTTTTTGTAAATTTTGTGGAATGGTGGTGAGGGATGTTTGGGAGTATGAAATACCCAGATAGATGATATGAGCAATATAAATTTATCAGATAATTACAGATCCCCATCTCTGCTCACTGACCTTAATGGGAAAATAAACTGATCTAGAAAGCTCACCTGACCATTTTGTCACTAACACATTGTTTAAACTTGCTTAAATCAGTATTCGGTTATCTGTACCTTTATTAACTCCACATTAATAAAAGCATAAAAGTGTTCATCCTGTTGCCTCAGGAAAAATTTGTGGAAATAAAATCTGATAATATTGTTAAAGGGGAAAAATGTATTGGAATAAAAAGGACTTTTTTCCTCTTATTTATTGGATCTGAGAAACTAGAATATGGTCTTAATTTTTCATATTTTGAAATATGGAAGCATAGCCTATTAGGAAGCAGTGTGCAAAAACACTCTTGTCAAAACTTTTTGGTCTAGCTTAGCATGCAAAGAAATCACCTGGGAATTTTTTTAACATATGGTTTTTGAGCAGTAGGCCTGGGGTGCACTTGAAATACTGTATTTCTTACAAGGCCAAAAATAATGAAAGGCTGCTCACCCAAGAAATACACTTCAAGTAGCAAGGGGCATATATAGTTTTCCCTCTGTATATGCAGGGGATTGGTTCCGGGACCCCAGTGTACACCCAAGTCCAGCATACTCAAGTCCTGCAGTTAGTTGTGCCAGATAGATCTTCTGTATACATGGGTTTCCACAACCTATGGAATATTGTATTTTCCATCCTTGTTCAGTTCGCAAAAATTCACATATAAGCGGACCTGTGCAGTTCAAACCCATGATGTTCAAAGATCAACTGAACGTATATATATATATATGTATATATATGCATGTGTATGTATGTATATATATTTAACCTTTATGAGTCTGTTTTCTTTTTAGTGTAAATGCCTGATATCCTTAAAATTTTATTGAAAAGATCAAAATAGATATTTGGGAATTGGTTTTATATGAATATAATGTATTAATAAAAAGATTCTTTTCAGATAAAAATTATTATTTGTAATTCACAGATATTAGCTGATGGTTACTACATGCTCAGCACTGTGCTACATGCTTTAAGACCAAAGAAATAAAAGATCCCTGCTCTCATAGTTTATAATCCACTTATATTTGCAACTGTCTAAATAAATTCAGTATTAATTTATATTTATTTACATTTTTCCTCAATACATCCAGTTTGTAGTGAATGTTTTATGCTATGTCATGCTGGTAAATGTTTATCAACTAGTTCTCTGTAAAAATGTCTATATTTACTTATTTTACATATATGTTAATTATAAATTTTACTGATATGAAAGATGTGTAGTATACAGTTTTCAAATAATAATAAAATACACAATATACTTTATGTAAGTTCTACATAGCTGGTTGCTTCTCAGAGAGTAATTTTTTGATTTTTGACAAAATATTTTTATCCATAGCCAAACTATGGTTGCAACTGGCAAACAAGTGTGGTTCAAGGATGAATGTTGAATGATATTTTTATGTTAATGAGAAAGATGCAGGTGAAACAACAAAGTGACATGTCAGAACTTTATTCATTTATCAATGACATGAGGGACATCTTTACTGAGTTAGATAATAGTTTTCAAATACTCAAAGAGTAGTTTTTAAGATTTCTGTGATACAATATCACAGCTATAGACACACTACACTTGTAAGTTTAATGTGCATCATTAATATTTTTTCCAACATTTTCTTAAATTTATACCAGAAGTTGGCAAACTTTCCATTTAGAGAAATGGATAGTAAATATTTTGGACTTTGCAAGCCATACAGTCTCTGTTTCAACTATTCCACTCCACTGTTGCAGCACTGACACTGGAACTGGCTATGTTCCAGTAAAATTTTATTTACAAAAGAGATGGCAAGCTAGATTTGGCCCATGGACTGTATTTTACTGACCCCTAGGTTAAAGAATCAACAAAACAATAAATCAAATCCTAATTTGTAGCTTTTGTCTAATTCCTTAGTGCAAATCCTCCCACTACAGCCAATTTCAAGCTAGCAGCATGATGTCACTGAAGACAGACTTAGAGAGAGATGTACGGTGGCATACCACTGCATAGTATTCCCACTATGTAAGTACAATAGACGTAAATAACCTTAAGATCATAGATAATAGTAAAACGTAATAATATAATTAAGAAGTTATGAATACTTGTTACCTTTGTTTTTATTATAATTTATTTAAGCATAAGTTTACATAATTTAACTTTAAAAGTGGTTTATTTGACATCTGGCTCAAAAAAATTTCTGAAAATTTACACTTAGCTCTTGTGAGCCACTAATAGCCAGCTCCAGGACACCACTAATTGACATAAATCGATATAATTGAGTATCTTCACATCTCAGCCACTTATATTAGTACCATATAGATGAAACTTTGAACTGAAGAAAAGAGACTGGATGGGTCTGCTTCCACACCACTTTCCTCATTTAATCACTAATTTCCTGCTTCATTGGACCAGAGAAAGAAAAGAAATATTGAAGAAGAGGAAAATGGAGAAAAGGAAAGAAGCATAGATGATAGTAGAAGATGGAAGACCTACATTTGAGATTTTCTATCCTGTCACTAACATAAAGATAACATAATGAACTCACTGAAAGAGTATTCATAACTATATAAATGAGTCATGCAAAAATCTATACCCTCCCCAAAGAAATGACCTTCAAAATTGAGGCATTTTGTGTTAAAGGAGAAAATGGAAGAAATAAGAGATGATAGCTAAATAATGTCAGTCTAAACTCAAGTATCATAATGAGATAGAGAGTGGTGAAGAGGGAAGAAATAGCACCATTATCTCAAGGTTAAAGGCTATAGAGAAGTCAAACCTTATACCTCAAGATGTGAAGAGCACAGTTTTAAACTATTAAGAGCTCTTTCCTATAAACTCCTTTTATTTCCATACATGGCACTGACTACATGTTTCAATCACATATAAGACTGACTTGGACAGATGAACTTATAAATGGAATAATTCTTACCAAATCAGCCCTATTGCCAAATATTTAAATTCCTTTTTTTTTTTTCACAACTCAACTTGAAAGAAAGGAACAACCCATGACTTTGGGTCTGGTACAAATGTCTCTGTGGCTAAATATTCTTTAAACCACATTCATCAGGAAAGCAAGGAAACTGTCATACATGATATCTTCTTTCTGTATCAAGCCTCTCTGACACAAATAAAAACCTCTAAGCTCCAAAAATAATTATAAACATATAGTTTAACCAAGTATAGAATTCTGACAACACAGGATATGCAATAGACTAAAATAACAGTAATTAAAATAAATTCGGTATTAACTGATCAACACATAAGTGCACATATAAGAATAACATCTATTGGAAGTTGGGCAAGGGGGAGGGGGGAGAGGGGAGTGGGGAGGAAGGGACGGGTATATGCATATACAAAGAGTGCAATGCGCACCACCCGAAGAATGGACATATTTAAAACTCGGACTTGGGGGGGGAGTAAGGCAACATACGTAACCTAAACATCTGTACCCCCATAATATGCTGAAATAAAAATAAATAAATAAATAAATTTAAGAGAAAATAGTACACAGAATACGTAACATATATAATACATGAAGTACATTTGATCTTACCCAAAAGGCTGAGAAGTGATATATAATACACAAATTAAATTATTTTATTTATGTAAAATATAAATTACATAATATATTTAAATTGATTTTCTCACTGTCCCTTGGATATATCACTTGCTTTATGGGAAACAAACAAGTCCAAAGAATGTTTTGGCACACAAGAAGCTCATGTACTGTATCTAGTCATGCCATGGAACACTCCCAAACAATACAAAAAAGGTGTGGCTCATAGACATCTGCATTGCTTTGCCAAATTCTTGTTTCTAAGAATCCCATTCCAAAGCAAAGGAAAACATTACAAAGCAATCGGGAGCCTTTTAAGGTTTATGAATAATACTTGCAAAGGCAACTAGGAATGGACTGCCAAGTTATCAGACAAAATAACAAATCAAGGTTTAATTCTCCCTTGTGAGAAACTTCATCAGGTTATCTACTTTGCTGAGAATTAAAATATCCATATCTGAATACTGAATAATCAGATAACAATGGATCACTTCCATTATCTTCCCCCAATTCAGAGGTGAGAGCCATCCTGTCATAAGAGGTTCATCTGTTGTTGGGAAAACTACCTCCTAATGACTTACCGTCTTCTGGCCTTTATGATCCTCCATTTCATTCTGCACACTGCTCTCAGAAGCATCTTTCTAAAAGACAAATTTTCATGTAGCACTCTCCTGCTGAAAATCTTTCAACAACTCCCTATTTTTTACAGGTTAATGCTCAAGTTCCTTAGCAAAGAGCAGGCCAAAACTACTCTTCCAGAATCATTTCCTTCCTCCATCCCTTCTTCAGTCTCACCCCTATTTTCTTTGTCTGATGAATATCTGACTCTCTCTCATCCAAAGCCTGGCTTGAATGTTACCTCCCTACTGTAATTTTTTCTGACTTCTACCAGATGAATTAGTCACTCTCTCTTCTGGGTTCCCATAAAATTTTACCCATGCAATATGTGGGGTGGGAAGAGAGAGGGAGGGAGTAAAAGTGTAGATTAGAGCAAACAATTTCACTAAACGAATACCTAAGTGGCTGCCAACCACAGCCCCTATTTCAACCAAAGCCCATCAAATCTTATAATTTATATACATTCTGCATAAGATTTAATTTCAAAAAGTATTCTGACTCAAAAAAAGAGGCATAATTAAATGCAAATGTGTGGAAAAATAGCAAGATCTTCAGAGCCAGACAGAGATAGGTTTTAAATAATCACTCTTTCACTTATTAGATGTGTGATTTTGGAAAAATCAATTCTCCTACCTGCTTCTCCAATACCATTATCTTTTACTTACCTTCTTTCTACCAACACCTCAGTTCAGCAAAGTAATTAGAGTGTTCTCTTACTCCTCTGCCTTCATATCTAGCTCATTCATACTTCAAGATCCAGTCCAAGTGTTACTTCCAATGTCAAGTCTAACCCCAGGTAGACCTCAATATTTTTATCTCTTTGACATCATTTTGTGTTACACAAACCTCTATTACATTTTGTCATTCTTTGCATGTCATGAACCCAGGATCGAGTAAGTCCCGATATGACCCTACTAGTTGCTATAATATTAAAACACTTCTGTACAGGTTTGCAAATATCCAGTATCCCAGGCCTCACCTCATGTGCCTCCCAGCTTTTCTCTTTGGACAACTCCTCAAAAACCTCTACTGACCAAGCAACTAAAGATTAATACCTTGAACAGCAGGAGGCCTCCAAAACTCTGCTCCAGCTAAGGATTGTGTTCATTTTGATCCATCAGTGCCTGTGATATCCTGATTGTTAATATTTGAGTATAGTTCCTGTTCATCACCCTATTAGAAGGTAAACTACCTGAGAGTAGAGATTGAATTGTTATTCATCCTTGTGTTTTTGAAACTATGCCCTCTGCTGTTCAAGGTGTTAATTATTTAGTTAATCCTTTTCAGTACTCCTCTCCTCTCTGGTATCAACTACTCCATACTTTCAACAGGTCCTCAATAGCCTCATATTGTCCATTTTAGTTGCCATGCCTTACCTGGGCCTACCTGACTTGGACCCATGATTAAGTCTTACTTATCCCTACATGCCAAAACTAATTTGTTTTCTTAGAGGCACACAATGACAAGCATAAAAGTCATGTTATTTTGAGGAAAAATTATGCAATTGAGCATATATTGTTAACCCTATAAACTGGAATAAAGGTTAACATAGTTTACAAATACATCTCACATAACACAGATGTTTAATGAATAGATCATCTTCAATTATTGATCAATACATACTGTTTTATTTTTCTGCCCTTTTGAATTACTCATTTCAGAAATGTTACAACACTAACCAAATATATTTAGATCATTTAAGGGTCCCTCTGACCCTTACCCTCACCCCTAATATATTGTCCAAGACATTACCACTAACTACTCCATATAGCACTCACTGTACTTTCTGAAAGATCACTCCATTTCATATATGAAACATAGTTGGACACAATTCCTAGAATACTGTAACTACCAAATTCCTTCTTTGAAAAATAGATGCCATGAATGAGAAAATAGTAATTACTTTCATTTAAATTAATGCCGAATATATGAAATAGGATGAGGACAGTTGTTTTCTAAGCAAAAATTTTATTATAAATCTAGAAACTTGAAGTAGAATTTGATTCATGTCAAAAAATGTTATTAAAGTCTTGAGAAGATTCCAGCAGATGTTAGTCTCCACTATAGAATCGCTATAATATCTTCTACATCATATTTTAGCAACAGCCATCTAGCGTTATATTAGACCAACCACAAAATAAATTATGATTGCTGCAAGAGTAGTAGGATGTTCATAATTTTGAAGTTGCATACTATGTTTTTTTTATTTATTAAATGATTCATTCATTAAACAAACGTGTCGAATGTCAGTTCTGTGCCACATACTAAGTATACAAAGATAAAATATAGTGCCTAATATTAAAGTGCTCACATTAGCAAGCCAAAATGTTTGCTTTTGAAAACATATTTATCTGAAAGTCACTAAACTACTAAGACCCATCTTTCTAGAGTACAGTAAAGAAACAAGAAAAAGGTAAAAATAAAAAGATCCTCTGAAGGCTTGTGTTTCTTATAATGACAGAAAAGTTAATTTAATCTAAGTTTCCTCCAGCTCCTGATGATCACAACAGAAAAAGCTAGAAAATATTTTCTATTGTTTTTAAAAGCATAAAGTAAAAGATAGGAAAATAATGAGGAATTTCTGGGTGAGACATAGTAGAGAACAAGGAATCAAAACCACTTTTTACACCGGTAGTATTTTCAGTACTATAATAAGCAGCTGAGAGACTGAGCTGACTGTTCAACTGCCTCCTAAAGTTAGGCAGAAAATATTCAAAGTACAGAGTCTACAAAAGTTGGGAGGGGAGCCTGACATTTTTTCCCCCTTATTTGGACTGAAAAGACAAGAGGTTAAACCTTAGGTGTCAGTGAAAGCCAGAAGTAAACTAACCCTCACAAAAATTGCTGTCTGAATTTGAGGCCCAGAAAATAGCAAGCCTTGAACTTGCTGATTTGCTAGTATCCCCAAGAACTTAACAAAAGTAAATTAAAACCATCTTTGGAGAAAGTCATCCTAAACTTCACATCATTTCTGCAAAATGTATTCAATGTCCAGAACACATTTCCTGATAATGAGACACACAAGAAAACAAGACCCCATAAGCTAGAAACAGAAGAAACAGCAAACAAGAAAATCAGACACATGGGACTTCAGATATTGGTGTTATGAAACACAGAGACTGTAAAACAACTATGCTTATTTTGTTCAAGGAGATATTTGCCAAGCTTGAAATTTTTAGAAGAAAAATTAAACAACAGAATAGATATATTAAAAAATTAAAATTCTAGACTTGGAAAATATTATGACAAATGAAAATCTTTTGGAGAACCCAAAAATCGTGATATTGAGCACATTTCTGAGGCATTCTGAACATCAAAGCAAGTGCTATGCAATACCTGTATAGACTGCTTGAGATGTCTCAGGCCGATTTCAAGAAGAAAAACTGTAAATACTAGTTCTACATGCTCTGAATGTATGAATTCAGGCACTTTCCCAACCCTCTGGGTCACTGACTGGGATGTTTGGTGCCCCAATAATAAATGGCACCATGGCATACCTGTAGTGCACCTTACAATATTAAAGCAAGGTTTTTATTCTAAAGCAGAATAAAACTGTTCAATAATAATAATAATAAAGAACTGATTGAGTGGGCTTCAGAATAAATTAAAGACAGCTGAATATAGGCTTAGTCAACTGGAGAAAAAATCATAAAAAAAATCCAAAATTAATTCTTGAGATACATTGTGATGGAAAATATGAAAGAGAAGATGGAACATAAAAGATGCAATGTGGGCCAGGCATGGTGGCTCATGTCTGTAATCCTAGTACTCTGGGAAGCCAAGGCAGAAGGATCACTTGAGGTCAGGAGTTCGAGACCAGTCTGAGCAAGAATGAGACTCTGTCTCTACTAAAAATAGAAAAAAATTGGCCAGGCAACTAAAAATAGAAAAAATTAGCCAGTGTGGTGGTGCAGGCCTGCAGTCCCAGCTACTCGGTAGGCTGAGGCAGGAGGATTGTTTGAGCCCAGGAGTTTGATATTGCTGTGAGCTAGGCCCAACATGTGGCACTCTAGCCCAGGCAATGAAGCATGATTCTGTCTCAAAAAAAAAAAAAAGGTGTAATGTAATACATTTAATTCAGGTCCCAGAAGGAGGGAAGAGAGAAGGATAAAACATAGTCAATGCTAGAAAAACTATGGCTGAGAATTTTCTGTGAAAAATACCAAATCATAAATTGAACTATCCCAACAAATCCTAAGCAGAAATATTAAAAGAAAGCTACACGTCATAGAGAAACTGTGAAAAGAGAAAAATAAATATATTTTAAAATTTGTTAGAATGAAAAACAGTTTACCTTCAAAGCAACAAAGTAGGCAAAAGACATGAACGGAAACTCTTCAAAAGAAGATAGACTAATGGCCAACAAACATGAAAAATTGTTGAACATCTCTAATCATCAGGGAAAGGCAAATCAAAACCACAGTGAGGTATCACTTAACTTCAGTGAGAATGGCTTTTATCAAAAAGTCACAAAACAACAAATGCTGATGTGGATGAGGAGACATAGAAACACTCATACACTGCCGGTGAGACTGCAAACTAGTAAAACCTCTATGGAAGGTAATATGGAGATACCTCAAAGAGCTAGAAGTAGAACCACCATTTGATCCAGCAATCGAAGTAGTGGGTATTTGTCAAAAGGAAAAAAAGACATTCTATAAAAAAGACACCTGCGCTCAAGTGTTTATAGCAGCACAATTCACAACTGCAAACATGTGGAAACAACCCAAGTTCCCATCAATACATGAGTGGCTTAATAAAATGTGGTATATTTATACCATGAAATAATACTCCACCATAAAAAATAGTGAACTAATACCTCCTATATCAATTTGGATGGAACTGGAGATCATTCTTCTAAGTGAAGTATCACGAGAATGGAAAACCAAATACCACATGTACTCACAATTAAATTGGAACTAATCAATCAACACTTATGTGCACATATGGAAATAACATTCATTGGAAATCAAGCCGGTGGGGAGGAGGAGGGGATGACTAACTTCATACGTAATGGGTACAATGCACACTATCTGTTGGATGGGCACGCTTATAACTTTGACTCAAGCAGTACAAAAGCAATTCATGTAACCAAAACATTGGTAGCCCTGCGATATTCTGAAATAAAAATAAATAAAATAAAAAAGAAGACATTGAATTTTTCAATACTTCAATGAAAACCAAAAGACAAGGAAATTTTTTCTTCAATGGACTTTTAGCAAATAACTGTCACCCTATAATTCTATAATTAATGAAAATATCCTTCAAGAATGAAGACAAAATAATGATCATTTCAGACAAATCTAAGAAAGGTTGCCACAAGAAAACATACACTGAAGGGGAATTCTAAAATGTTCACTAGTTATAAGCAAAATAATCCCAAATGGATGGTCACAGATATGGGAAGAAATGAAATGAAAACAACAAATGTGGTAAGTATGTAAGGAAATCTGTATTAATATTGTATGTATAAGACAAATGATATCTGGTAGGGAGATATGTATGTGTAGAGAGAAGACTGGAAAAGAGAGAAAGAGAAGAGGAAGGAAAGGGGGGAGAAAGAGAAGGAGCAGAATGAGGACCATAATGATTAAAATACAGTATACAATTAGTAGATAAATGAGGAATAGGGGATAAAAATAGAGTTAAAATTTTACAAGGTCCTTACATTGTCCTAGAGAAAAATAAAGTACCAATTAGCATTCTATGATCATAATTTAAAGGTATATATTGTAAATTTTAGAGTATATGAAATGTGCATGACTTATGAACTAAAGGAGAGGGGAATGTAAGAGTAAAAATTGCTTAATATATTGAAAGCAAAACATGAAGAGAGAGAAAAGGTAAAGTGGAAATCAAAAGACATTAAAATCACAACATAACATAGTAGATTTAAACCCAAATATATCATTAATTGCATTAAATATAAATGGACTAAATGCTATCATTTGAAGAAAAAAAGATTATCAGATGACAAGAAAAACTTAGTCATATTCTGTATAAAAAGGAAAGATTTAAAACATAAGGACACAGAAATGTTAAAATAAAAGGATAAAAGAAGACAATTAAAGCAGTAAACAAAAGAAAATAGATACAGCTATAGACATAGGAGAGAAAAATAAACCATAGGGCATAAAAGTTACTAGAAACAAATAAATCAATATATAATGATAAAACATTCATTTGAACAGGATGCAAAAAAAGTTCTATGTGGGTGAGCACCTAGTACCATAAAGCAAAAATTGATAATACTAAATGATAAGTAGGCAAATGCACAATCATGATAGAAGATTTTAACACTCTTTTCTGTGCAAGTGACAGAAGAGTCAGACAAAAGAATTCATTAAGAATATAGATTTGAATAGCATAATTAACAAACTTGACTTAATGAAGATATATTTATATCCATGCATCCCAAGCTATAGAACACACATTTTTTTCAAGAACATATGGAATATTTTCTTTAAAAAGACATATTTGTGGCCCCAGAGCTAACTAATATCAACACATATCAAAGGACTCAAATAATACAAGATATGCTCTCATGTCACAGTGTAAATATGCTTGACACCAATGACAAAATAATAACCAGAAAATCTCTATATGTTTGAGAATTAAGAATATACTTTGAAATACTTAAGTAACAAAAGAGAAATATTGGGAAAATTTTTTTTAACTTAATAAGAATAAAAATAATAAATATCAGAACTTGTGGGACGAAATTAATGAAGAACATGAAAGAAAATAAATAGTCTTAAAATTTTATATTAGAAAAAAATAACATATGGTGACTCATTAGATAATAATGTATCTTAAGAAATTAAGTTATTGATATCAAAATAAACCCAAATAAAGTAGAAAGAAAAAATTAAGATAAATGCAAAAATTAATAGAGAAACAAAATTATAATAAAAAAGACTAACAAAGATAAAAGGTAGTTTGCTGAATGGTTAATCATAGACACACTTTTGATAAATAAGCAAGAAAAAAAGAAAATAAGCACAAGTAACCAGCATCAGAAATAATAAGGACAAAACCACAAGTTCTGCAGTCATTATAAAGATGAGAGATTATTATTAATAAATGTATGACATACCAAATTGAGAATTTAGTTGAAATCAACATATTCCTAGAAAAATATAGGTTACAAAAACTAGCAACAAAAAGGAATAGAAAGACTGAATTGTTCTGTAACTTATAAAAAATTTGAATACATAAGCAGAACCTTTCCACTAAGGAAATTCGTGACTAGGTGACTTCAGTGGTGAGTTTTACTAAACACACAAATAGGAAGTAACTTCAGCCTTAAACAAGCTCTCCCAAATAATAGGGAAAACAGAAATGTTTCACAATTCATTTCCTGGAGCTAACATATCCTTAATATAAAAACCATACAAAGAGTTTGGAGACATCAGAAAGATGAAAGACTAGGAAGTCCCACAAAGCACCAATGTAACAATTATGTATAGACTAAAATAACTTTATGAGATTTCCAAAAGCCACATAAGTTGCTGTACCCAGATAAGCACAAAGCTGAGAACAATCACATTGAAATGAGTAAAAAACACAAATAAAATTTATCCACATCAACTCCTCCCTAATACGGCACAGTTTGATGCTGGGAAAAATGCCCCAGCTCATTACTTCTCCCTAAGGGGAAATGGGGGACAAAAAAAGTGGAACATCTGTCCTATTTTCTGGCATTTTGGAGGGCTGCCCAAGGTAATGATTTTTCAGCTCATTCAGAGTGATGTTGGACCAGCATAGTTTGGATGCCTGGGTGCCACTGAAATCAAGGAAAAACAGGAGGGGCAAGTTACTGTGTCCAGTATGGTTTGAAAAAATCAGGAGAAGGTGTACAACTAAAGGCATCTCCCATGGGAGGGATGGAGAAGACTGGAATGTACATCTAGTGCTTTGTATTTTTGAAAGGCTGCCTGAGAGACTATCATTTGTCTAATCTGACTTGGAACACTGTTGGGAAGCCAGCATATTTTGGATTCCTGCTGAGTGATAAGAACAAAAGAGAGTGGTATTTAATGCTGCTGTAGAACCAGAAAACTTGAAGTGCCACAAATAGACACCAGAGGGAGTAAAGAATTGCCAGCTCCAGAGCTCAACTAATTTAGAAATTGCATTCACATGTGCAGAGAAGTTACATCCTCAAAAGAATGGTTTTAGAGGCTCCCAGTACCTCTAGCCAGGCTAATTGATGAGGATCTCTTCTGATATGAAGCTAGTTTATAAAGACGGGGAAAGATGGCATTTTTTCCCCAAATGTGCAAATCTTAACACAAAGTTGTGAGACACACAAAGAAACAGGGAAACATGGGTTAAAAAATGGAACAAAATAAATCTCCAGAAACTGATACTAAAAAAATGGAGGTATTTGACATACCTGACAAAGAATTCAAAATAACCACAATAAATATGTTCTATGAATTGAAGAAAACTATGCACGAGAAAACTGAGAATATCACCAAAAAAAACAGAAAATATAAAAAAGAACCAAACAAAAATTGTTAAGTTAAAGTATATGTATCTGAACTGAGCAAGTCACAAGAGTAGTCCAACAGCACATGTGATCAAACAAAAGAACAATGTAGCAAAATCAAAAACAGGTTATTTGAAATTATGTAGTCATAGGAAGAAAAAGTAAATAGAATGATATATAGGGGAAAGGAAGCCTAAAGGACTTACAGGTTATAACCAGGCAGACCTAACTAAGTATTATGAGAGTTCCAGAAGGAGAAAAAAGAGAAAAGGGTGGACAGTTCCAGAAGAAAAGAAAGAGAAAAGCATCAGATATAATGCTCCCAAACTTCCCAAGTCTGGGAAAGGAAATAGGCATTCAAGTTCAAGAAGGACAATTAACTCCAACTAGTGTAAATTCAAAGAAATCCCAGCTACTCAGGAGGCTGAGGCAGGAGGATTGCTTGAGCCCAGGAGTTTGAGGTAGCAGTTAGCTATGACAAAGCCACTGCATACTACACAGGGTGACAGAGCAAGACTCTGTCTCAATAAACAAACGGACAAGAAAAAAAAATAATAATAATTGCAAGCCAGAAGGAAGAAGGATGATATATTCAAAGTGAGTGCTAAATGAAAAAATGCAGCCTACCAAAAATACTATATTCAGCAAACTATCCATCAAATTTCAAAAAAAGAGAGATAAATAAAGACTTCCCAAGATAAGCAAAAGATGAAGGAGTTCATCAACATTAGACCTGCAATATAAGAAATGTCAAAGGTACTCACCGAAGTTGAAACAAAAAGACTTTAAACAACATGAATATATATGAAAGTATAAAACTCACTGGTAAATGTAAATATATAAAAAATAGACAATATGTTAATATTGTAATGGTGGGACATAAATCACTTTTAATTCTGCTATAGAGGAAAAATGATAAAAGTATAAAAATAACTATTACTTAAAATATGTTAATGGAGACACAATATAAAAATACGCTTTTTGAAATCAATAGCATAAAGTATAAGGGAAAAAAGGTAAAACTGTAGAATACTTGCATACAATTGAAGTTAAGTTTTTATAGCTTAAAATAGGTTATTATAACTATAAAATCTTTTACATATAGTCCATGGTAACCACAAAGAAAATATCTATAGAACATATACAAAAGAAAATAAAAAAGCGATCAAAGCAAATCACAGCAATAAGGCAACAAAACATAAAGGAAGACAGCAAGAGAGAAAAAGATGGAGAAAAGTGCTAAAACACAGACAGAAAACAATAAAAAGGGAATAGCAAGTCATTCTCTGTGAATAATTATTTTAACATATATGGATTAAAATCCCCAATCAAAAGACATAGAGTGGCTGAATGGATATATTTTTTTTTTAAGTTTCCAACTACAGGTTGAACATCACTAATCTAAAAATTTGATACTCAAAGAGCTCCAAAAATGCAAAAGTTTGAGAGTGAACATGAAGCTCAAAGGACATGCTCAGTTCTGTTCCATTGGTCTGTATCTCTGTTCTTGTGCCAGTACCATGCTGTTTTAGTTAATATAGCCTCACAGAATAGCTTGAAGTCTGGTAAATTGATATCTCTTAATTTGTTCTTTTTGCGTAAGATTGCTTTTGCTATAGAGGGTCTTCTCTGGTTCCATACAAAGTGTAGAATTATTTTTTATAGATCTGTGAAAAATGATATTGATATTTTAATAGTTATTCCATTGAATCTGTAGATAACCTTGGGTAGTATATGCATTTTAACAATGTTGATTCTGCTGACCCTTGACCATGGTATGTTTTTGAATCTGTTTACATTCTCTGCTATTTCCTTCTTCAGTATTTCATAGTTCTCCCTGTAGAGGTCTTTTGCCTCCTTAGTTAAATTTATTCCTAGGTATTTATTTTCTTTGTTGCTATTGTGAAGTGTATTCAGTTCTTGATTTGGATATTACTTTGAGTGTTGTTGGCATAGAGAAATGCTACTGATTTCTGTACATTGATTTTGTAACCTGAGACTTTACTGAATTTGATTATCAATTCCGGTAGTCTCATGGGAGAATCTTTGGGGTTTCTTAGATATGAGATCATGTCATTACCTCTTCTGCTCCCATTTGGATGCCCTTGATTTCCTTCTGTTGTCTGATTGCTCTGGCTAGGATTTCCAGCACTATGTTGAATAGAAGTGCTGATAAAGGAGAACCTTGTCTGATTCCAGTTCTAAGCAGGAATGCTTTCAATTTTTCCCCATTCAGTATGATGCTGACTGTGGGTTTGCCATATATGGCTTTTATCATTTTTGGTAAGTCCCTTTTTATCCTATTTTGTTCAGCATTCAATGAGAATCCAGGTATAAAATCATCCTCATATAGCCATCTAATCTTTGGAAAAGCAGACAAAAAACATATATTGGGGAAAAGAATCCTTATTCAAGAAATGGTGCTAGGAAAATTAGAAAGCCACATGTAGAAGACTGAAAGAGGATCCACACCTCTCACCTCTGACAAAAATCAACTTACGATGGATAACAGACTTAAATCTAACACATGAAACTATAAGAATTCTAGAACTCTTACGACATTGACCTAGGGAAAGAATTTATGAAGAAGACCCAAAAGACAATCCCAGCAACAACAAAAATAAGTAAATGGGACCTGATCAAATTAAAAAGCTTCTGCACAGTCAAGGAAACTATCATGAGAGCAAATAGACAACCTACAGAATGGGAGGAAATATTTACATGCTACACATCCAATAAGGGGCTTATAACTAGAATCTATACAGAACTCAGGAAAATCAGCAAGAAAAAAATCAAATGACCTCATTAAAAAGAGGGCAAAGGACATGAACAGAAACTTTTCAAAAGAAGACAGATTAATGGCCAACAAACAAATGAAAAAATGCTCAACATCTCTAATCATCAGGAAAATGCAATCAAAACCACAGTGAGATATTATTTAACTCTAGTGAGAACGGCTTTTATCAAAAAGTCCCAAAACAATAAATTTTGGCGTGGTTGAAGAAAGATAGGAACACTCATGCACTGCTGGTGGGACTGAAAACTAGTGCAACTTCTGTGGAAAGTAATATGGAGCCACAAGTAGAATTACCATTTCATCCAGAAATCTCATGACTGGGCATCTACCCAAAGGAAAAAAAGACATTCTATAAAAAAGACATCTGCACTCAAGTGATTATAGCAGAAAAATTCACAATTGGAAAGATGTGGAAACAACCCAAGTGTCCATCAATAGAAGAGTGTATTAATAAAATTTGATATATGTATATCATGGAGTTCTAGTCAGCCACAAAAAACAATGGTGATCTAGCACCTCTTGTATTATCCTGAATGGAGCTGGAGCCCATTCTACTAAGTGAAATATCACAAGAATGTAAAAACAAGCACCGAATGTACTCACCATCAAATTGGTATTAACTGATTAACACTTATGTGCACATATAGTAGTAACATTCATCGGGTATTGGTCAGTTGGGGGGGGAGGAAGGTGTATGTATATTCACACCTAATGGGTGTGGTGTGCACCGTCTGGGGGATGGACATCCTTGAAATTCTGATTAGAGTAAGTCAAAGGCAATATATGTAACCGAAATATCTATATCCCTGTAATATGCTGAAATATGAAAAATAAAAATAAAAAAAGGGTCATGATGGAAGGAAATGGTCATTAGATCATTTTTGAACTTGGGATGCTCAACAAGGAAGAATAAAGCAAATATTCCAAAATCAAAAAAAAATCCAATATCTGAAACACTTCTTGTCCCAAGCATTTTGGATACGGGATAGTGAACCTGTATATGGTGCTAGTAACAGATTTACCTTAGATTTAAGAACACAGATAGGCTGAAAGTGAAAGAATGGAAAAAGTTATTCCATGCAAATAATATTGAGAAGAGAGGAGGATTGACATACTTATATCAGATAAAATTAGGCTTTAAGTCAAAAACTGCCAAAAGAGACAAAGAGGATATTATGTAGTGACCAATATGTTGATTCACTAGGAAGGTACCATGATTACTAATACATGAGAACCAGACATCACAGCACCAAAATATATGAAGAAAATACCTACAGAATTGAAGAGAAAAATAAACAGCAACACAATAGTAGTAAGTGATTTTAATACTTCACTTTGAATAACTTTGAACATCTAAGCACAAGATTAATACAGAAACAGAGGATGTGAACAGCACTGTAGACCAAATAAATCTAACAGACATGTATAGAACATTTCATTCAGTAACAATATAATACACATTCTTCTCAAGCACACAGGCAACATTCTCCAAGACAGATGACATTTCAAAATTTCCTATGGAATTTTAATAAAATTTTCATTGTATAAAGTTTATTTTTAAAATTTTAATAGTTGAACATATTTATGAGTTATATGTGATATTTTGATATAAGCACAGATAATGAAAATAGATCCCATTTTATGTCACAAGATGAGTCTTAACAAATTTAAGAATATTAAGATTATATCAAGTATATTTTCTGACCATGAAGGAATTAAATAAGAAATTAATGGCAGAAGGAGAACTGGAAAATACACAGGTATATGGAAATTAAATGACATGCTTTTGAATAACTAGTGGGTCAAAGAAGAAATCAAAGGGAAATTAGAAAATATCTTGAGACAAATGATAATAAAAACACAACATATCAAAACTTATGGGATGTAACAATAGCAGTACTAAAAGGAAAGTTTGTATTGATAAATGCTTACATGTTAAAAAAGAAAGATCTCATACAAATAATCTAATTTCATACCTACAAGACCTAGGAAAAGAAGAAAAACTAAGCCCAAAATCATCAAAAGAAAGAAAATAATTAAGATTAGAGCAGAAATAAATGAAATGGAGAATAGAAAACTAACAGAAAAAAATCAGCGAAATTGGGGTTGTTTTTTTGAAAAGATCAATAAAATTGATATAATTTTAGGTATATAAACCAAGAAAGAAAGAGAGAAGATGCAATTAAATAAGCTCAGAAATGAAAGTAGACATATTACAATTGATGGCATAAAAATAAAAGACTACTATGAATAATTATATGCTGACAAAATGGACAAGCTACAAGAAATGGATTGATTCCTATAAACATACAATATATCAAGACTGAATCATGAATAGGAAATCTGAACAGACCTATAAATAATAATGAGTTAGAACCTGTAATCAAAACATTATAACAAAGAAAAGCCCAAGAGAAGATGGTTTCACTAGTGAATTCTACCATTCAAAGAAAAATTAATGCCAATTCTTAAACTGTTCCTGAAAATTGAACAGCAGGGAGCATTTCTAAAGTCATTTTATTTTATTTATTTATTTATTTATTTATTTATCTATCTATTTATTTCAGGACATTACAGGGGTATAAACATTTTGGTTACATATTGTGACTTTGCAACACCCAAACCATGATTTGAGGTGTGCCTTTTCCCCTCTATGAGGCCAACCAGAAAAAAGACACTACAAGATAATAAAATAACATGTTAATATTCCTGATGAATATAGATACAAAAATTCTCAACAATACTAGCAAACCAAATTCAATAGCACTTTAAAACAATCATTTAACATGATCAAGTGGGATTTATCCCTGTTGAACCATGAAAGGTTGGTTCAACTTAGAAAAAAATCAGTTAATGTGATACATCACATTAATAGAATGAAGGATAAAAAAATCACATGACCATTCCAGTAGATGAAGAAAAAGCTTCTGACAAAATTTAACAGCTTTTATGATAAAAAACACTCAAGAATTCAGAAAAAAATAACCTCTACATAATAAAGATCATATATAAAATACCCATAGCTAACATACTCAAAAGTGAGAAGCTAAAATCCTTTTCCTGTAATATCATTAACAAAAACAAGGATGCCCACTCTTGCCACTTTTAGTCAATAAATTATTGGAAGCCCTAGTCAGAGCAATTAGGCGAGAAAAAGAAAAGGCATTCACATCAGAAAGGATGAAGTAAAATTGTCTCTGTTTGCTGAAGACATGATTTTATATGTAGAAAACCTCAAAGATACAACCAAAAAGTGGTCGGAACTGATAAACAGGACACAAAATCAACATACAAAAATCAGCTGTATCTCTACACAATGATGCAACAAACAATCCAGAAAGGAAACTAAGATAACAATACCTTTTACAATAGCTTCAAAAAGAATATAATACTTAGGAATAAATTTAACTCAAGAGGCAAAACACTTATACATTGAAAACTACAAACCATTGCTGAAAAAAATTAGAGAAAGCAATTAAATGGAGAGACACCTTGTATTCATGGACCGAAAGACTTAATACTGTTAAAACATTCATGCTATCCGAAGAAATCTATAGAGTCAATGTAATCCCTATCAAAATTCCAATAGTATTTTATAGACATAGAAAAAATTCTAAAATTTATATGAAATATAGAATAGCCAACACAATCTTGAGGAAAAAGAATAAAGCTGGAGGCCTCACATTTTCTGATTTTTAAAAGGTATTGCAAAGGTAAAGTAAACAAAACTGCATGGTACTGGCACAAAGAAAGACATGTAGACCTATAAAACAGAATAGAGAGCCCAGAAATATACCAACTCATATATAAACAAATGATCTTCAACAAGCGTGTCAAGACTACATAATGGGGAAAGAATAGTCTCTTCAAAAAATGGTATTGGGAAAACTGGATATCCAAATGTAGAAGAAAAAAATTGGATGTTTATATTACACCATACCCTAAGATCAATTCAAAATGAATTAAAGACTTAAAAGCTGAAACTATAGAACTCCTAAAAGAAAACATAGGAAAAAACTTCTTGACATTGGTCTTGGCAATGATTTATTGGATATGACACCAAAATTGCAGGCAACAAAATCAAAAATAGGCAAGTGAGACTACATCACCTAAAAAGCTTACATACAGTGACTGAAGCAATCAATCAGAGTGAAAAGCAACCCATGAAATGGAAGAAAATATTTGCAAACCATGTATCTGATGAGTTAATTTTCAAAATATATGAGGAACTCCTACAACTAATTATCAAAACTAATAATAATGACCTCAAAATTTAAAAATTAGCAGAATATTTTTCCCAAAAGTGTGCAAAAGAAGTTTAATAGATATTTTTTCAAAAACAGCATACAAATGGTCAACAGGTATATGAAAAGATGCTCAAAATCACTAATCATTAGGGCAACGAAAATCAAAACCACACTGAGTTATCACCTCATACCTATTAGTGTTACAAAAACAAATAAACAAACAAAAACAGAAAAAATAAGCATTGTTGAGGATGTCAAGAAATCAGAACCCTTTTGCACCATTAGTGGACATGTAAAGTAATGTGGCCACTATGGAAAACAGTATAGAGTTTCCTCAAAACATAAAAATTATACAACTACCACATGATCTAGCAATCCTAATTCTGGGTATTTATACAAAAGAATTGAAATCAGCCTTGAAGACATATTTGCATTCCTATGTTCATTGCAACAGTATTCACAATAGCCAAGAGGCAGAAAAAACCTAAATGTTCACCAGCAAATGAAAGAATAAAAAATTTGGTATATACATACAAAGAAATATGATTCAAACTTAAAAAAAGGAATTGCTGTCATGTGTGACAACATCAATGAACCTTGTACGTTATACAAAATGAAATATCATTCACAGAAGGGTAAATACTGCGTGGTTCTACTAATATGAAGTATCTAAAGTAGTCAAACTTACTAATATAGATAGTAGAATGGTGGCTTCCAGGAACTGGAGAGAGGAAGAAATGGGAAGTTGCTGTTTAATGGATATGAAATTTAAGTTTCAGTCACGGAAGATGTAAAAGTTCTAGAGATCTGTTGTACAACACTGTGTTTATAGTTAATACCATGGTGCACATTTAAAAATTTGTTAAGAGTAGATATTACATTATGTGTTTTTTATGACAATAAGAAAAAAAAACAAATACACACAAAGACAGAAAGAAAAATCATCAGCCAATTTTAGCTACAAAAGCATGTGCAAATATCTTAAACAAATTATTTATAAATTAATTTCTACAATATGTGAAAAGAATAATGTACCATGGCTAAGTTGGTTTTATCCAAGGATGTAATGTTGGTTTAACATTTGGAAACCGACAATATCAGACTAAAGAAAAAAAATATATGATTTTTTGAATATATGGAAAAATAGTTTTGGTAAAAGTCAACTTTTCTTCATAATAATGCTTCTTAGCAAAAGTGGAATAAAAAAGAACCCCCTTGATATTTTTTTGAATGGAAGGTACCAAAATCTACTGCAAAATTATACTTAATGATGACATGTTAAGTTTGGAATAGGGAACAAGATAAAAACATTGTACTAGAGGTCCTAGCCAGAGTGATAATTCAAGAAAATTATTAAATTAGTCAAGTTAATTTAATAATGTGAATTAGATAAACAGGTATTAGAAGACTGAAAAGGCAAACTGCAAACAGATACACAGCAAGAGAGGAATGGCAGAAACAGATACTACCCTTAGAGCTAGGGAGACAAAGTGAAAAGGTTCAAGTTATCAGAACCTAGAAGCCTAGAAAAAAAACCTTGAGAAGCTGGGACCCAATGCCCTATTAGGGGATGCTCCCTGGATAGTGATTGTACTCAAGAGCTTGGAGAGGAACCTCACGGATCTGGACTCAGACTTGTGAAAATGGACTAGTGCTAATACCTCCAGCTTGTGTTTATACCTCCAATTAAGCACAGTGAGGCTGGTTCTGGGCTTGTAGAGAAATGCTGGACACTGAAATCAACCACTACTGAAACCAAATATTACTGCTGGGGTGAAGATCCATTGCTGGAATGCTGCTGACAGGGACAGGAAGCAATAGAAAAAGAATAAGTTTCTTTTCTCCTTTTCCAACCTTAAAATCTCCTTCTAGGACCAAGTATTGAAGAAATCTAATGCAGAACCAGCTTTCAAGGAAAAATGTACTATGCAGAGCTTCAGCCCTAGCAACACAGACCAAAGTACAGAAGGGTAAATTTGGAGCAGAGAGACGATAGCTTAATAATTGACATAAAAATAAAAGGTAAAAATATCGTATTTTAGTTTTTACTATGATAACAACTCTAATATTTCAGCAACATTTATTTTTTGCTCACATTATGAGTGTTGTGGGTTGGTTGCAGTTCTGCTTAACTCTGCTTGGCTTCACATGTCTTCTTATTATTAGCTCCAGGTTAAGCACTAGCCCATTTCAGTTATACTCTATCTCAGACAGAGGATACACAGGTACCAGAGAGGCTAAGTCAATCTTCAAGATGGCAGTTAAAACTTATGTTCAAACACAGCAAACATCACATTCATTCATATGCTATTTGCCAAACCATGTCACTTCTTTAATTCCCAAGTCAATGATATAGGAAGTATAGCCCTCCTACAGGTATTAGTGAAAAAGAAAAAATTAGGACAAGTTTGTTTATGAGATGTGTAAAATTATAGTAATAAAAATAATATGGTATTTGCACAACTATATAAATAGACCAATGAGACAGATCTGAGAACCTCAAAACAGACAAATGCATATAGGATCCTTTGATTTATAAATGTTAGCAATGGAAATCAGTCTTTTCAATAAATAATGGTGAAACAACCAGGTATCCATATAGGGAAAAATAAAAGTAGAGTTCTACCTCACATGGTCGCAAAAATTAATCCCAGGTAGGTAATAGACTTGTCTGTGAAACACAGAACAATAAAGGTTTCAGATGATAGAATACATTTATGCTTTCTGGACAAAATAATATTTTGTAATACATAAGAAGAACTAAACATGAGGAGAAAGATAAATAAATTTGGCTTTTAAAATTAAGAATTTATATTAATTAAAAGAAATATTGAAAGTAGAAAGGTGAAAAATGGGAGAATTTGGTTAAAAAAATATAATCAACAAAAGGATCCTTCTCTGAACACAGAAAGAATTACTACAAAGACATAAGAAAAAGTAAGGCAACTCAATAAATATGCACAAATGACAATAGGAATTTCACAAAGATAGTATGTAACAATGAGAAATCTCATACACTGAATGAGTGTCAAGTGAGGAGCTGTTAATTGATACAAACATTGTTTTGGAAAAGACTATGGAGTAATCTAGCAAAATTGGAGATATCCTACAACCTAATAATTCCAGTACTAGATATATGTGCCTTACAGAAATATGGGTTTAAGTATCCTAAAATTTACACGCAAAAAATGCTCATAGCAATATTTCTTATAGCCAATGCTAGAAACAACACAAATGTCCATCAACAATACAAAGTGATAAATAAATTGGAATAGATTCACACAACGGAATACTACAGAGCAATGTTAATGAATATTCCACAACTAATGCAACAACGTGGATGACACAAACCCATATTATGTTGATCAAAAGCAGCCAGACACAAAATAGCACACATTGTACGATTCCATTTATATAGCATTCAAAAACAGGGAACTATTATGTACCCATAAAAATTTTAAATAAAAAAAATTAAAGATAACTAAACCATGTTATTTAGGAAGCACACTTAGGTGGTAAAACTACAAAGCAAACCAAGGAAATCAGAAGAGTCTTAGTGGGGGAGATAGCTAAGTTCAAGAAAGGGTACACAGAGAACTTCTGGGGTGTTGACAATATTTTATTTCTTGACTCGAAGAGTTACATAGGGGTTGCTTTACAATCATTTCTAAGGTGTACATTTATATTTTGTATATGATTTGTGAGTTATAATTCACAATAAAAATGTAAAGATAAGTTTTCTGATTAATAAAAGTACATTTTGAAAAGACTTTAATCAAAAGATTAGACTTAAATCTGGGCTGTGAAACTTTGAGCACATATCTTAAATTTTCTGAGCCTCCATTTTCCCATCTGTAAACTGAGGATGGTTATGTCTATTCACTCCAAAGTGTCAAATGAGATCTTGAATATGAATGCACACTGTAGACAGTAAAGCACAATGCAGACCGGCTGCCGTTATTTTGTTTTCTGAGCCTACAGCAGGTTAGAGAAAAAGGGGAAAGAAAATGAGGTCAAGGCTATTACAGGCAGGTATATTTACAGTATCTTTTAACATAAAAGTTAAAAATTAAAAAAAAAACTAGAAAAGTCAGGTAAAGGTCTGAAAATGCACAGCTTAGAACAAGTTAGGGAATGGGAGAAAAACAATTCCTAATACATTAGTAGCCCAAGGGCTTTGCTACATGAGAGCAGACCACAGAGATGAGAATTCCTTGTGATTACCTAGGACCATTAAGAAACATGTCAGTAATGTTCACTGTAGTTCACTGGAAGAACAATAGTATGTAATATAAATGTCTTAATACAAATGGATAAATTTTAAAAGTTTTTTGTCCATTTAGAGGTAAAACTTTTATCTGTTAAATACACACTTACACAGAAAAAGTTATATTAATAAAAATAATTACTTTTCTCTGAATGCTGTACCATGTGCCAGGAACATGGAATAAAATAATCCAGATATTATTTTATTTAATTCTTAAGCTAATCCTGAAAACTATGTCCTTTTGTCATCTCTATTTTAAAAAATAAGAAAATTGAGGTTTAGAGTGTTCCAATGGTTTTCCCATACATCAAGAGAGGAGTAGATATGAGATTTGAATGCATATATGATTCATTCCGAATCCCAGACTCCTTCTACTATCATAAAGTCTTTCTTTCACTACTTAAAGATAGTTGATAGCATGGTGGAGCAGATATTTATTTGGCCAGTCACAAAGCCAGGTGCTTTCACATATTGATTCATTTACCAGTATATGTCAGTGTGATCACATACTCTTTTTTTTTTATTTCAGCATAATATGGGGGTACAGATGTTTAGGTTACATGTGTTGCCCTTGCCCCCCTCCCTCCCTCAGTCCAGGTTTCAAATATGTCCATCCTATTGCGTGGTGTGCATTGCACTCTTTGTGTACACATATACCCGTCCCACACTCTGGTTTCTTCACAGAATCTTTCCCTGATGACTCTAGACTGGTTCGCGCACCTGATCTGCCCTCGGGGTACATTACCTTCCTCCCTACCCTTCAACAATCCCAAAGGCTTGTCTCAAATTCTGCTTGTCAAAATGGGATGTGCACTTAGTCTTACCCCTTGAAGCAGAAATGTTTAGACTATTTTCTTTGCATTTCCTCCAGAAATACACTCCTCCTCACAGTTTACCAGACCTTATTTTGAGGCATTCTCTGGAGTTAGCCAAACAAAGGGGAAAGAAAACTCTGCAAAAACTGTTCAAGAGTTTCGGCCAATGAAAGATTGGATGAACCTGGCAGTGCTGGGTCTTGCCTGAGTCCAGAGAAAGGACAGCTCTGAAAGTGTGGTTTTTAGGTCAAGGCCACAGGTGCTGCCCACTGGGAGGCACCCACTGGGAGTCTAGGAAAGATCTAACCCAGGAGGTGTCTTACTCCTGTTCTTTGAGTGTTCCCGGATGTGCAGTGTGGGAGGTGTGCAGTGGAATGGGAGTTGGGAACGCTGCCTTCTCCTGCAGCCTCTCCTTTCTATGCATTTCTTGCTGATACAAGATCTCCAGGTGCCCTCTGTGCCCAGGCACAAACAGCTTCCCCAGAGGGCAAACATGACCTTGGTATTACACATACACTTTTATATATATATATATATATAAAGGGCTATTGCTTAAATTATGGAACAATTTAAGTGAATGAAGGAGCTCAGGGACTTTCACCCCAAAATATGACTCGCTGGTATAAAGAGTATTTTGAATTAAAGGCCCTCAGAGATCAATGGGCATTGGAAGGGGCTTTCCCTCTGTCTCCATATAGACCAGATGGATCCATCAAGAAGAACAATTGTCTTTCCTTCCCCTCCACGTCATCTCAATATTTATTGCAGGAAAGAAGATCAAGAGTGCAACCAGACCTGGCCCAACCCATTTTTAAAATACTACCTGTCTCTCAGGTTAGTTTAATTTCCAGAGAGAATCAGTTACAAGTCAATCTGTTTCTCCTGTTCGTTCATCCTCCCAAGTATCTACTCATCCTCCTTGGTGATCATTTATTGCCCCTCAACAAAATTCCCTGTTTTCCTCATCCCCTCCCCTCTAAAATGAGGGCACATAAGCTTCTAGAACCCCCTGGGATATTGAGCAATCACTCTGTGATTCTCCCCATGTGCACAGTAAATAAATTTGTAATCTCTTTCTCTTATTAAGCTACCTTATTGTGAGTTGATCTTTCAGTGAACCTTCCAGGGGCAAAGGGGTAGTTTTCCTTCTCCCCGACACAAACAAAAGATGAAGACAACAATGAACAGACAACTGTACGCCCACTACCAGGAGTAAACAGACTTGCACATTTTGTTTATTCACTTTAGGTCTTTTGTTCCTTCCTTTTCTAAGAAATAAGATTTTATAGAGCTAAAGCCTTCCCTCAGTTTAAGTATCTACACATCTATTCTCATTGTGATTTCTTTTATAAATTGGCTTGATTTTAATTATGAGCAATTCACAAATACAAAAAAAAAAATAGTGTTCAGGTGGTTCATGCCTATAATGCTAGCACTTTGGGAGGCTGAGATGGGACAATCACGTGAGCCCAGGAGTTTGAGGTTTCAGTGAGCTATGATGACACCACTACACTCTAGCCCAGGCAACAGAGCAAAAGTCTGTATCAAAAAAAAAAAAATAGAAAATAGTACAATAAATATTTATATACCCACCAATTTGAGTATACATATGATATGACTTTGCCTTTGCCTTATTTATTTAAATCTTATTCTAAATTTTCATTGCAAAAAATTACAAATACATACAAACGTAGGAAGAATAGTATAATATAATGGACTTCATGTATTCATCACCCAGCTTTGACAATTAACTCATGGTTAAATCTTGTTTTCTATAGTATAGTTATAGATAATATAGATTCTATAATCCTATTTACTTCCCCCATCATATTATGGATACATTTTTCATTATGTATCTCTTAAAGACAAGAACTTTAAAAAAAACATAACAGCAAGACCATTATCATACTTAAATATAATGATAAATTACTGCTACTAGCCATATCTAGTTCATGTTCAAATTTCCAAATGTTTTATTATAAAAATGATTTTTAACAGTTTCTATGTTTGAATCAGGATTCAAATAAGGTTTACACATTGCTCTTGATTGGATACACCTGCACACAGAAATAGCTTTGCCTCTTTCTTTCCTATTTTTATTCTTCTGATTGCTTTTCTTATCTAATTTTATTGGCTAGTACCTCCAGCCCAATGTTAAATAGTAGTAGAGATAATGGGCATCCCTTGTCTCGTTCTTCACTTTAATGGAAAGTCTCCAGTTTTATCACACTAACTAAGATGCTGGCTTTCGAGCTAAAGTATATGTTGTCAAAACTGCAGGGGGTTTCAGTCTAGGTCTAGTTTCTCATTGCACAGAGATCCAATTATTGAGATAATGGTGATTTCTAAAAAAGGAAGGAACTTTTAATATGAAAGGCATCTTATTGGGAGAATGGGGGAAGCTGCCTCAAATCCATCTCCCTGACTAAGGGACATCATTGGCTTTTAAGGGAGTGGCCACATGCCCTGGGCAGGTTGTGGGGGATGGTGAGTCTTGGCGTCAGGAAGTCTGCCCAGCAGCCTTCAGAATCTCAGCTCCTTTTTTCTGTAGAAAATCCACCATTTCTGGGAAACAACTCGAAAAGTGAAGTAGTTATTTAAGGGGGAGGATTATAAAAAAACATACAGGGGTCACTGAAATTTGTTCATAGAGCTGGTTACAACTCCCTTCTTTTTAGTTCATTTCTCAGTCTTGGGAAATCAGGATATCGATCTATCTGGCTGCTTCCTGCTGAAATGGAACATAGTTGGAGTCTGAGGAAGAACAAAAATGATGGCTTGCAACCAAAACGTTTTAGTACATGTTGAGTTGCCACCCTCTCCCCACCAAGGTAGTAAAGTGTATCAAAAGAAGTACCCATCCCCCTCTGGGATCCCTCCCAGGAAATATTGGCTCAGTGTTCCCCAGGTGGAATCTCCATCCTAAAATTCCCCTCGTTATTCATGAAAAAAGTTTTAGGTAGCTAATCCAACAGTGAGATATATTAGTGGAAGAGGCAATAGATTGAGAGATCTTAACTAAACACTTGTCTTGCCAGGCAAATGAAAATCCCCAAAGGACAAGCTAGAAATACAGGGCATATGTTTCCAGACATCCCAGGGAGCAGGGCTTGTGCCTCAATTACCTTTTGGCCAGTAACTACAGCACACCTGGCTTTGCATTGTCCTTGTCCCATAATACTGCTTGCATGTGTAAGGAGCTCCTCATCTAGGTCCGACAGGGGCAGATCAGTCAAATCTTGGAGAAGAGAATACATTTGGTCAATAATCGCAATGTAATCATAGACTAGGAAGCAAAGTGGCTGGATTTAAGGTGACATCAGCTTCAGAGTTACATTAGGATTATCTCACAAGGAAGCCTGATAGTTACCCTTCTGGCCACTGACCATTAAGCAAAAACCTCCCTTTTGTTCTAGTAGAGGTAATACATAATGAACAGTCACCACTTGTCCAAGGGTAAATTTCCCAGCAGCCTGTAAAATATCATAAATAGCAGCCACCGCTCTCAGACAAATAGGCCATCCTTTTGTTACCACATCCGACTGCTTAGAGAAATAAGTTGGGTCAATACTCTGAGTCCAATTCCTTGCCTTTCTTCAATGAACAAATCAAAAGGCTTATACAAGACCAGGGGCCTAATGCTGGGGTAATGATTAATTTTTTTTAATAGTCAAGAAAGCTTTGTGGCATTCCCTGGTCCAGGTAAGCAGTTCTTTTCTTCCCCCTTTAAGGCTTCATAGAGAGGTTTTGCTATTAGCTTGAAGTTTGGAGTCTAAATCTGGCAAAACTTGGCTATACCCGAGAATCCTCGCAACTGCTTGCAGGTGGTAGGGACTGCTGTTTGATTCACAGCCTCCCTCCAATCCGGAAGGAGGGTCCACATTTCAAGAGACAATGCAAATCCAAAGTATGTGACAGTGGAAGTGAGATCGGAGCTTTTCTGAGACGCTTTGCATCCTTTGTCAGCCAGTAAATTTAGAACAATTAATGGCACGTTGCCTTGGTTCAGCTTCTGTCTCATTGGCTATCAGGGTATTGTCTACATGCTGTAAAATCATTTTCTTGCCTAGAACTATTTCTCTCAAATCTCTGGCCAGAACTTTGCAAAGATTGTTGGGGAGTTTTGTGTGTGTGTGTGTGTGTGTGTGTGTGCGTGTGTGTGTGTGTGTGTTTTAAATTCCTAAAGAAGGACAGTCTAGCAGTACTGGCATTTGGATTTAGACTTTAAGTCTTCCCATTTAAAAGCAAATAGTACTTGGGATTCAAGAGCAAGAGGAATGCAAAAGAAAGTGTCTTTTAAATCTACTACTGAAAATCAGGCAAAATTTCCAGACAAAGTGGTGAGGAGGCTGTAAGGTTGAGGAACCACAAGAAGAACATCCTCCACCGTTTGGTTTATTGCTCTTATTGCCCTTAGATCAAACCGCTATTCCTGGGTTCCAGGTTTTTTGTTTTTTGTTTTTTCCTTTTGACAAGCAGAATGGGGGTATAACGAGGTGTGTCCAACCTCCCTTCCCTTCATGGCCAGGAACTCAGTTTTAAGTTTTTTTCCTTGAGGTCTCCTTGGTTAAGAGGGGGGTCCATTCAGGCAGCAGAGAAGGTTCCTAGGATTTCACTTTAGTTTACATTTCCCCCTCTTTAGGTCATATTCCACAGAGGCAGCATCAATGGCCAAACTTTTATTTGTCCCGTCGCTGCCTAGGCTGCCTGTCCTGGTTCCGTCCTGTCCCTCGGTGAGACCTCGAAGCCAAAGGACTTAAAGTCAAAAGACTTATAGCCAATTAAATGTTCCAGGCCAGATGGGAATGGAGGTGGACAGGCATTTATCAAACTTTAAAACCTTTTAAGCAGCCAAATACCAAATGCAAGTTTATAAAATTAATTTATCTGTAAGCACCGAGCTACTGTCAGACTTGTAGGAATTCGCTATGCAAAACATAAGCATTTGTTAAAACCATTTGAGCTAAGGATTTAGAGATTCTTGTATCAGAATGAGCAAACAACATTTTAAACAAAGATGTTGTAAGTCCTGCTTAGTTCTGACAATGACATGAAAATGGAAGCTTACAGGTAGCTAAACATTAAAATTACCTAGATTTTACAGACATTTTTTAAGAATGTTAAAAGGCTCAAAACATTTGAGCAAAACAGAATGACAAGTTATTGTAAAATAATAAGAATTTGAGGCTGGGCACGGTGGCTCATCCTTGTAATCCCAGCACTTTGGGAGGCAAGGTGGGAGGACTGCTTGAGGTCAGGAGTTTGAGACCAGCTTGATCAAGAGAAAGACCCTTTCTCTAAATAGAAAAATTAGCCAGGCGTAGTCCATACGCTTGTAGTCCAAGTTACTTGGGAGGCTGAGGCAGGAGGATCACTTGAGCCCAGGAGTTCGAGGTTGCAATGAACTATGATGATGCCACTGCACTCTAGCTAGGGTAAAAGAGTGAGACCCTGCCTCAAAATAATAACAACAATAACAACAATAATAGCAATTCACTTAACCAAGAGTGATAATCAGAAGACTTTAAAGGCAATATAGAAAAAAAAACTTCTTAAAGTTCAGTTTTCCCATGTAATCAAAAACCTAATAAGGACAACATAGGAATTATCTTAATAAAACATAAAATCTTTGTTTCATAGGCTAGTTACTAAAAGGTAAAGAAAAGCCTTCTTTAGTGCAATTGTTTTTTCTTACGGGAAACCCACTTAGACAACTTGGAAGTCAAACTTCGTGAAAAGAGTACCAGAATGTATCAGTCATAAGGAGACTGTGTCCAGGGTCATGAGTGAACATTATATTATAAAGGAAACAAAAAACTAGAAAACTAAACCTTGAGAAGGAGAATACACAACTCTTACTACTACACAGGAAGATTTTTTGACCGTATTGAACCTTCAGACATATCAGGAAGCTAAGAAAAAAACATTGCTTTTCAGACCTTTAAGGTAAACATTTTAGCATCAGACCTTGACAGCAGCCTTAGAACCAGAGAGGGAACAAGTCACAGGAGCCAACGAAAAGGCTGAAGGAGGGTTATCACCTCGGGCCTCCTCAAGGAAAAGAAAAGCTAACAGCAGTAAGACACAGCAGAAGTTGAACTTCTGAGATATAGATCTGAGAGGTTTCCAAAAAAGCAGATTATAGAGAACTTCTTGCAATTTTATGACATTTATTTCATTTACATTTGCCTAATTTATTTTAGCAGCTTACTTAACCATTTTGATAGCCTGTGAAAATTAGATATACAACCAGTGTGATTCATTGTGACCTCAACAGAGTCATTTAATGTCTGAACAAATGTAATATCGAAACATATCTTTATAAACAAAACTGGGAGAAAAGGGAAGGAAATGAAACATAGACCAAGAAACAATCACGAAATGAAGTTTGTTTTTTTTTTTTGGGGAGACAGAGTCTCACTCTGTTGCCCGGGCTAGAGTGCTGTGGCATCAGCCTAGCTCACAGCAACCTCAGACTCCTGGGCTCAAGTGATCCTCCTGCCTCAGCCTCCCAGGTAGGTGGGACTACAGGCATGTACCACCATGCCTGGCTAATTTTTTCTATATATTTTTAGTTGTCCATCTAATTTCTTTCTATTTTTAGTAGAGACGAGGTCTCGCTCTTGCTCAGGCTGGTCTCGAATTCCTGAGCTCAAATGATCTACCCGCCTGGGCCTCCCAGAATGCTAGGATTACACAGTCGAGAGCCACCGTGCCCGGCCAGGAAATGAAATTTTAACTATTACTTTTAAACTTTAAAAAAACTTGCCAAAATAACAAATGTAAGTATTCTAGTAAGACTTGCTATTCTGAATAATGTAACATCTTTAAGTTCTATAAATACAGTAGAAGTTTTAGAACACACCCTGCTTAAAGATGTTGGCTAATTTGATCTTCCTAAAATACCAATACCCCAAAATAAAATTTATTAACATGACATCACCTGACTGTAGGCCAAATAAACTTCTAACATCAGTCCTTAGCATCTCAAATAATTATACAAAGTCATAACATTTTTTTACCTAAGCATCAAGAGCAAACTATTTTAAAAATAATCTCACTGGTCTCAAAACATTTTTCTGCTTAAGCGCAAATTCAATTACATGTAATAACTTCCAAAGAATAAGATTACTTTGAGATTCTCTTTGGATTCTAAGAATAGTCATTCTGTTCATTTTGAAATAAATTACTATGCAAAAATTAACAGTTCAAGAATTTTTTTTTAAATTTTTCTAAGCAAAGACCTTTGCTATGGCAACACAATGTACACATAACAGGCTAGCTTGCGACCTGTACTCAGAAAGACCAAAACTAAAATATCTTCATATATCTTTGACCATAAGTTTCTATTTTTGTGCTATCATTTTCTTAGAGTTTTATTTATTCTAACTTACTGACACTTATTTTTGTTTAGGCATGTCTACTTTTTTACCCAAGTAAGAATCTTAAAATTAAACGGCTTGGTATTTTTGCCAATAACTCAGGAGATTCGGTTGTTTTTATTAAATTAAAAATATTAAATTAGTTTTATGTATCAAAAATCATACAAACAGAGATCACTTTGTTTTGGCTAGGTTTTTAGGTTTTATAATCTTTATGTGAAACCCTGACACCTTCAAATATGAGAATGACTAGTAAACCTGGGCAAAAATGTATATTGATAATTTTGAAGACCTTTTTTTGCTATTTTATCAATAACTTTTAAAAATCAAGTTATTTACCAAAGATTACTAAACTCATGTGAACTTGAAAAGCTTTTGGGCTTATTTATTTAATTTATGAGAGTTCCTTTTATTTATAAGCCAATTTTGGTACCATGTAGACATATAATACATACACAAAACACATCTAAACACATACATATGCACACAAAGTTTCAATAGCTTTTATCTCAGAACTCTAGCCAGGAGATCCTCTGAAGTTCCACCAAAATCTGTATATATTATTTTTTCTGTTCCTCTCTTTCCCTTTTTAACAGTGGGTATACTGTGTCTCAGCCAAGTTGCCTCCATGGACAGAGATGTCTTTCAGTCTCCTGGACCCTGAGACAGAGATGTCTTCTTATCTCTCAGACCTGAGGATGGAGGTGTATTTTAACCTCTTAGAGTTTAGAACTTACAAAGAGAGAAACTACCATCAGAGGTGTCTTTTAACCTCCCAGACCTTTGACTGCACTTATAATACCATCAACAACAAATTTTAAATAGGCAAAAGGAAGAGCTTAACAGACTCCCTATTTACATGCCTCACACCAATACAGATAAACATTCAACATAAAGAGAAATTCAAGAGGTTCCAAATGAAAGAACTACAGTTTCACATAAGAAGCCCTGGGAGGGCCAAATCAAAAGTTAGGTTAGTTCCCTCTCTCACAAATGTCTGGGGGCTTATCCAACTCACAACAAACAAGAATTCCCTCGGAATCCCCCAAATTGAGAGGGCATCCCCCACTATATGATACTTTCAAATAGTTCTCACCCATCTGGACATGAATGTCAAAATCCAGATCCAAGGGTCCTTTCTTCTGAGGCTATCAGGAGGCAATCACGGATGCAATGGAAGCCGATAAACAACAGGGCTGTCAGGAGAGTCCGAAGCTGCCTCTGGCAAATATGGCCAGGCAGCTGCGAAGGGAAGCTTCTGCTTTCTCCCCACTCCACAGCCACTGAACCCTGAGCAACCCCATCCTGAACCAGCCTGAACCAGCCCCCATAATTGTTATGGAAACCACAAAGGGGTTTCAGCCCAAGTCCAGTTGCTGATAGCACAAAGATCCAATTATTGAGATAATTATTGATGATTGCCAAGGAAGAAGGGAATTTTTAATATGAAAGTCGTTTTGTTGGGAGAATGGGAGAAGCTGCCTCAAATCCATGGGCTTTTAAAGGAGGGGCCAAGTGCCCTGGTGCAAGTCATAGTGTGACTAGCAAGGCACTGTATGCATTCGGGGCGGGTTATAGGAGATGGTGAGTCTTGGCATCAGGAAGTCTGCCCAAGAGCCTTCAGAATCTCAGCTCCTTTGTCTTGCAGAAAATCCACCATTTCTAGGAAACAATTCAAAATGTCAAGAAGTTAGTTAAGGGAAGAAGATTGTAAAAAAACATACAGAGGTCACTGAAATTTGTTCATAGAGCCAATTACATGTATACGAACACCCACACATATAATCACATATATATTAAAAGTTATATATAAATATAAAATATATAGCATATAACCACATATGTAATTATATATAACCATATATAAGGAAATGGTCATCAATTTATATTTTATTGAAAGCATTTAACATGAATGAATGTAAACTTTGTCAGATGTTTTATGTACTCTGTGGAGATGATTATATGATCTTTTTCTCTTTCTCTCTCTCTCTTTTTATTTTTATGCCAGTCAAATTTAGCAATGGGGGGTTGTACACCAACTTTAGTGACAGTGATGTAAGTTCTGATAATCCACTACCATAGGACCAACCTCTTTAGCTCTCTTAAGACAAAGGATTATATTATTGAATTTTCTCATAATGAATCACTCTTGCTTTTTGGAATAAATCTCACTTGTTTGTGATGTATTATTTTTAGTGAGCTGCTGTCTTATGTGTTTTACCATTTTATTTAAGATTTTTGCGACGATATTCATAAGTGCTATCAGTCTAGAGTTTTTTCTTTTGATGCAGTCTAGTGTCCTTTTTCGTACAGCCTTTCCAAATTTCAGTTCTGCTGGAGGGTGTGAAAGTAGCCCTGAGAAAGAGTGTTAAAGGTGATCCTGATTCCTGTAGCAACTAAAATTATAAATGGAAAAGGGCATGAGCTATCTCAAGAAAAAAAAAATCTAGATCCCTTATTTGACAGGGAAAGAGAATTTATGTACCATACGTGTTTGTGACTAAAACAACTCAATGTTAATGTTTAATTTTTTAAATCTCCCTGCAGAGCAACTATAATTAGCAGTGAGTTTCATACACACCTTTCAGTAGCCATTGACAAGTACATCCCCAATTTCTAAAAATGTTTTTAGTCTTCAGCAGAGTAAACAGCAAAAGGTACTTGAAGGCAAAAAAAAAAAAAAAATGCGCAGGGAGACAGAGGAGCGCGTGCCCAGAGTAGTTCTTGCTGCCTGAAGCCATTGGCTTTGAAGACACAGGAAGGCTCCACGTGGGATGTTCAGAAGGTAAGATGAAAGAGTTAAAGGGCTTCTTCCCCAAAATATACAACCTTAGTCGCACCATGAGAGAAACTTCAGTTGAATCCTAACTAGACGACATTCTACAAATCTCCTGACCAGTACTCCTCAAAACGATCAAGGTCACCAACCACAAGGAATGTCTGAGACACTGTCACGGCCCAGACACACCTAAGGAGACAGGACAGCGAAATGTAACGTGGGGTCCTACATGGGTTACTGGAACAGAAAACCAAGAAAATGCGAATCCATTATGGGCTTTAGTGAATAATAACAATTTTGGTTCATTAATTGTGACCAATGTAGCATACAAATGTAAGATGCTAACATGGGGCAAATGGGTGTGGGGTATATGGGCACTGTCCCTGCTAGTGTCGCAGTTTTTCTGTATGTCTAAAATTATGCTAAAATCAAAATGTTATTTTAAAACAGTTAAAGGACCTTAAAAAATGATACACATACACCTTTTCTCCAGATGCCAAGAAAAGTAGAGTTATATTCTTGAATTCCCTTTCTGTTTATTTGAAACTACTCATTGGTATCAGCTCCGGCAGCGTTTGCTTCTTCATTTAGAAGTATATTTAGGCTTGTTTTGGTGAAGAAAAGCAGTAGGTGGGGTGAACTGGGGAAGTGGTTTGGAACAAAAACAAGACGCAGCCTCAGAGCCCCGGGTGGGACACGCTGCCCTCCTCTCGCGAGCATTGGAGAGTAGACAGCCAGCTTTCGTTTTCCTTCTCATTTTCTGTCTCCCCGTCTTTCTTTTTTAGTTTGAAGAGTGGCCAGGTCAGGCCTGCAAGGCAAGACAGCGAGGACAGCACTTCAAGGCTCGTTACCTACCAGTCGTGGGTGTGTGAAAGGCTGTGGTGGCTCCAGGTTCCTGTTTAGCACCAGTCCCTGTTTTCCACGATCTGTTCTAGAAAACATCTCAGTGCGACCTTCAACTCCGGTCTTTGAGTCCGGTATCTCCCAAGAGCCCAGGCTTTTCTGACCGTTTGTTGTGCTGTTATTCTGCTTGCCCGACACAGAGCCCAAGCCCCTCTCCCTCTGCTGTGAGAATCTGGAATCACCCGGAGGTGTAACTGAACCTTTCTCAAGATGCCGTCCTCTAAAGAGGGATGAGACCCAGTGCCCCAGATGTACTTCAAAGACATGAAGGACACACCTGCTCCGTTCCAGTGAGCCGTTTAAGTGTGTCGTGCTGGTTCCGAAAACCTGAAACACAATCCATTGCAGAAGAATTATTTCAACCGGGAAGCAAAACTATCCTGACTCTTATAACATACCAAGGTCCACAAACACCACCAGGGCATGGCCGAGATGTCATAAAACAGTGGCTATTGTCAAGACAGCTGCTGGGGCCTGGGGTGCAGCAGGTGCTCGTGCTGGCTGTGCAATTCAGTCCACTTGGTATGTTAACCTTGGCTATGGAGTGCTCTTCCCACGGTTGAGTTCCCTTTCATTTGCATTCGAATTTCATTCAGTTCCTTCCTACCATATTTGCTGTGAGTCGATTGGAAAAAGGACCATTTGTGGTTTGATTCTGGTCCAAGGCAGCGCATCTCATTGAATGTACATTTCCAACCACTCCCTGACCACCTTCCTCCCTGGGTCATTCTGAAGCAAATCCAAGACATTCTATAATTTCATCTACAGCTATTCATATGCATCTCTAAAAGAGTAGGACTCTTTTTGAAAATATAACCATGATTCTATTATCACAACTACCAACTAACCTTAATTCTTAGTACTGTTCAAATATCCAGTAAGTGTTCAAATTTGCCTATTGCCCCCAAGTATTTTTTCTTTGTATTATTGACTCATTTATTTTTATATTTTATTTTAATAGGGATAAAAATAAGATCTGTGTATTGCAATTGGTTGATGTGTCTCTTTATAAAGCTTCTCTTTTCTCTCTCCTACCTCACCGCTTTCTCTCTCTCTCTCCCCCTCCCTTTTTCCCTCCCACACCCCCACCCTCCCTCCCTCCACTTTTTTATTTGTTTTTTCTTTCTTTCTTTCTTTCTTTTTTTTTTTTTTGAGACAGAGTCTCACTCTGTTGCCCAGGCTAGAGTGCTGTGGCGTCATCCTAGCTCACAGCAACCTCAAACTCCTGGGCTCAAGCGATCCTCCTGCCTCAGCCTCCCGAGTAGCTGGGACTACAGGCATGCGCCACCATGCCCGGCTAATTTTTTCTATATATTTTTAGT
>CAUYSK010050392.1:0-24802 GCA_963575035.1 Avahi laniger | reverse complement strand
TGTGTGTCTATGTGTGCATCTGTGTGTATGTATATAGTGTACCCATATATGTATGTGTGCATGAATACATACGTATGTATAAAATTGCCCACAAGCCCCTGTGTGATCTGCCCTCACCTCTCCTTCATGCTCAGCTGATTGACCTGTGCCCTACTCTCTCCCTCAGTCCCTCTGCTCCATTGCTTCAGCCACATTGGCCTCCTTGATGTTCTTCAAACATACCAAGTAGCCTCTTGCTTCAGTGTTTATTGTTCTCTTCCTTCATGTCCTTTATCTCAGGAAGATCTTCCCTGGCCTTATCTAAAATATAAATGCCTGACAACTCGCTATCTCCATTCCCAGCTTTATTGCTCATGTAATCTCTGCTTTACCACCTGTTCTCTTGTTTATGTATATCTTATCTGTCTCTTCCTGACTGTTCAATGAGGGCACAAATGTTTGTCCGTTTCACTCACTGCTTTATCGCCAGTGCCTAATATTTCTGGAACACAGAATTATGCTCAATAAATAGTATTTAATTTTTTAAATGCAGCTTTTCATTACATACTAGCATCTGGAAAGGTATTCCATTCTATTTCCAGAATTCATTAAACAAATAGTTGCTAAACATTCAGGCCAGAAGGGGGCAGCAAAGCTTCATCAGCCCAGCAACTGGCCATCTGCTGGGTCAGCAATTCAAAGAGGAAGCTACTGGAAGGTTAAGCAGAGCAGGCTTGGCCAGGGAGTCCACGCTGAAGGAGGTGAGGCCAGAGAGCTGGTCAGGACGGTGTCCTTACCAAGAAGCATGGAGAAAGGCAGGAAGAGAGAAAGAAAGACAAGGATTGTCCAGGAGAATAAGACACTAGTGGTTCACGAAGTAAACAAGTAGGTCATCAGGGAACTTAATCAGGTGCTGGAGAATCTGGCAAATTATCCCAGCAAAGTCAGGCAACCTATTGGTAGTATTCACAGAGAGGCACCCCCTTCAGATAAGTCTATTTGTCATTGTATCCAGAGTCTGGGAGTTGAAATATACCTATCTCTGAGAAGACAGGTGAATTATGCTAGTCCCAACATGTGGTCCCTGAGGAAAGTGTTTTTTTTAATCACTGAAATGTTCCACATCTTATCCTTTTTTGATCAAAAACAAAGATGGCAAGTGCTTAGGTGCAGGTTGCTGCAGAAGAAAATGAGCATTTTGTAGGAAGAAAACAGCCTGTGCAAAGGTCCTGGAGCTAGACCATGAACCATAAGTTCAAGAAACTAAAAAGAAGCCTCTGGGGCTGCTATGCAGCCAGAGAGTGAGAGTAGAATAAAAAATGAGGCTGGCAAGGTAAAAAGGGAGGACAGAAGCTCCTACAGAGAAGACAAACCCTACAGAGAGGATGAGACTTAACATCATTTATGGAGCAACCCATCGCCCAGTGAAGAACTGGTGTAGGGTAATTCAGCCATCCTGGGGCTGGTGAGCAAACCTCGGAGACAGGAAACAGCCCCAGCAAGGGATCTCTGGCTGTTGAAAGCCAAACTAGAGCAGGCCTGGAATAGCTTTCGCTGCAGCTCCTTGCTTTCCTGGCAACGCATGTCCTGACAGCATTTCCTCCAGGCTCTGGGCAAGTGTTCTGACAAGTTTTTATCATCTGTTAATTATTTTCTTTCCCCTGAAAAGAAATATTGATGCTTTTGAATTATCAAAACCAGGAAAAATAATTCTATCCACAGTTGCTCAGAAAAAGACAGAGGCTTTTTTCCATTATTCACGCACTTTGTCATTTACTCCCTAAGAAGTCATCATTTCCTAAATTAAAAAAAAATAATAATTATACCATAGTTCTTTCAACTCTCTGTTTTAATTTCTTCAAGCCATTTGCCAGTTTCCTTTTTCCTCATGTTTCACTCAGCATTCCTCTCATCTTTACTGCGTGATTTAGAGCTACTCTGTGTAACACGGTGGCCACTGGCCGCATGTGGCTCTGGAACATTGCAGATGTTGCATGTACATGTGACTAGTACATGCAACTCAGGAACTGAATTTTAAATTTTATTTAATTTTAATTTTTATTAACATTTAAAAGCCCATGCTTTATTCGGTTATTGGAAAATGTTTAAGCATGTTTGGAATAACTTGCATACATGAACGTACTTTGAACTATAAATATTATGAAATACAAATTATATATTTTCAATAAAAATTAAGCATCTGAATTGAGATGTCGAATAAATGTAAACTACAAAATGGATTTTGAAGACATAATTTAAAAAGCATGTATAAAATATCTCATTAAGAATTTTCATATTGATTGTTGAAATAGTATGTTGGGTATATTGAATCAAAGTATATTTTAAAATTAATTTCTCCATTTTTCTACATTTTTAATGTAGCTGCTGACAAATTTAAAATTGCACATGTGTCTTACATTGTGTTTCTATTGCATCTTACCACTCAAACTGTGTCTGTGCGTCAGCAGTACAGGTGTCACCTGGGAACTTCTTAGAAATACAGCCTAAATATCTACAGTTAAAAAAAAAATCCTTAGGTGATTTGTTTGTCCATTGCAGTTTGAGAGGCAGAAACCTAAACTGCTACAACTAATAATGACTTGCCCATTCTTTGTCTGTATCTTTGGCACACAGAAGCTGCTCAATCAATAGTAATTAATTTTAAAATAATTTTGCAGCTTCCCATCACACACTTGCTCTTCCCTTCAAATGACTGGTTTACTAGACCCTGACCAAGCCACCTGCCAAACAGCACTGGTTAAAAGAATTGCTCACCCTGTCTACTCTGGCCTTCTCTACTCTTTAGCTAGCCATAACCTAGTCCAAACTCTATCTTTACTCCACATACTAGAATCATAGACTCATAGAATGTTAGACCTAGACAATGATTATCTTAAGTTCATTTCCATGGAAACAGGCACAATCTGATGTCAAGTCCTTGGCTTGTCTTCCTTGCCTGGAAAGGCTTTTTAAAAGTCTAATCTGAGATTCCTTATCAAAAGTTACAGCAAAGCAGACTTAAAAAAAAAAAATGCCTGTATGGTCAATCACTATTCTTGCTGCACTTTTGTAAGTTGTCAGGGCATGTTTGGTGAGACTAAACTTCTTTTACAATCAAATTAGCCTTCCTCTGATGATCTTTGGTAGCAATCAGGATGACTATAGAGAGAAAAATTATGTTTCAGAAGAAACTGTAGTACACCTCTTATTAGATCATAGCCTTGTTCATTGTGTTTGCATTTTATTTTCTACCTATAGACTGAACAGGATCCTAAATTATTCTAGGTTCCTCCAATCCAATTTTGTCACACTTTCCAACTTAAAATCACTAAGAACAATGGTTCTGTTACTGAAACCTTACAAGTCAGAAATAGACAACTTGATGTAGTCTCAGAGGATACAACCCTTATGCCTAATGTGTACAACATTCAGAGAAGGACCAAAATGCCCAATGCCATAACCAGAGACATTCAAACTGAAAACCAGGAAAATATGTTTTGAGCTGAAATCTGGAAATCTTCTCAACTAAATTACCCTCTGAACTTGGAGACTTTCCATAGAAACATTAGTTGGTTTGGTTCATGGCAACTTTGGCTAAGGAGAGTACTCCAGTCTCTTGGTATCGTCCTCTTGACAGTCAACATAAAAATCTCCCTGGTGTGCTATATTCTCATAAGGGTCTTAAATGCGTGTTCACAGACATCAATGATATGCAAGACGGTCTCACTGCAATTAGAGCAACAAAAGCGAGATGCACAACAAAAGGAATCTTTCTCCAACAAGCCTGACACCAGGACTGATGAGTTCCAAACCTAGACAAAGACAACCCAGGCGTGATGGTGACAGAGTGGTGCTTATGCCCAAGTTTTGATCAATCTCTCTTAAATGAGAGGCTGACCAAAAGGTGGAAAATTTTAAAAAATATTCTAATTGAAAGGCTGTTAGATTGGGCAGCTCTGGCACCTTAAATTCCTACTTGAACAAATCAAAGCTTAATGTAAACAGTAAAAAAACCCTAGAAACTGTACTGATCAACCATCAACTAATCTCTAACTAGGAACTTTCCACTGTAACTAACTAAAATTGTTTTCTTTGTCTTGCTTCTGCCAATACTTTATAAAAATTTCCCCTCTTGCCCATCCCAGTGGAGTGCTAGCTGCTTGATGGATGATGCTGCCGCAATTCATGAATTGCTGAATGTTCAAATATAGTTTTTATAATTTAAATGTACTTAAGTTTTTCTTTTATCAATACTTTGAACACCTCTGCCAACAAGAATGAAGAATCATTTCTAACATTCATGGACTAGTTGTCAAACCCTTTGGTGTTAATCAATGATAAAGCTAGTCATTCTGATTCAAGTACTAGCTAAACACCTCTGGGATATGGATTCATTATTTATTTCAACCACCAATCAATTGCCCTAGAGTATTGATTAAAACTAATATACATATTTATCAGACTATTTCCTACTTGCAAATTAATAACCCTGACTTGGTTATTGGATTGCCTTTCACCATTTCCAAATACTCAGTGGTTATGTAATGAAGCATTTTCAAGGCAGAAAATGTTTACTCACAACTTCTCCAAGTAATTCCTCCCTTCCACATCTCTTATCTTTCAGATTTCTTTTCCTACTCCTCTACCCTCTGCTTAATCTTTTTTTTTATTATTTTATTTTATTTTTTTTATTTCAGCATAATATGGGGGTACAGATGTTTAGGTACTGCTTGATCTTTGAGTGTTTTAGGAAACAGCCTCTTTGAAAACCCAATTTTATGTCCATTCACATGCTATTCTCTTTCCTGGGGTGGAACTGAAATACTGAGAAAAAGGACTGATTTTCTTTCTATACAGAGAAATGAGAAAATGCTATAAATATCCCAGAGTAAAAATTATTTATTGTAACTTGCCATCTTCCACTGCCCTAGATGAACAGGCCCTGTTACCTGGAGGGTCCTTTGTTGGTGTGCAATGTAAGGTATGAAAGTTCAGAAGTAGAAACTAGAAAAACACTAAATTGTTCTGCAGAAGAAAAAAAGATAGGAGAGATGGAAAGACTTGAGGAAGAGTGAGCCAGGAGCACAGAAACCAGTGAGGCTGAGCTGAGACCTGTGAGGGAGGGAGAGCAGAGAGAGAAATCCAGTGATTATGTGGCTAGGAGCAGAGACTCAGGAACGGACAGCGAAGTGAGATGTTTGAAGGCGATATACTATGTGAGATGCCCTGTGATTATTCTAGGGTCCAAAAAACTATCAAGATTGCAATATTATTGATGTTGTTGTATTGCTTATGAAACAGAAAATAGCTGACTGAGAAGAAGGATAACTGAATTCTGGGTAATATAAAGATGCATAAGATGCCTTTGAATTCAGCTCTGAGTATGAGGGACTGAGATTTGGAACACTGCGTGGGACACAGTAAGAGATGGAGCCATATTCTGCATACACAAGGGATATTGCAGCTGGCTACTCCTGCTAACTTAAAGCTACATATCAGAGCAGGCACGTAATACTCAATAGCAGGACTTGCCTAGATTTGCCAAATAGCGATAAGCACATGTGATTGGCACATACCATTCTTTGTTTAGTTGCTTTGCAAACAAACATTTAAAGAACTTCGTATTTTGAACACTTATTTCTTCATGTTTTCCTACTTTTTTTTAGCTATTCCATCTTCCAGGTCTGTCACACCAAACGTACAGACCAAAAATAGGAAAAACACATACACCAAGGAAAAAGAAAATAAGAAGACACAAAAAGAGCAACCAAAAATGTGAAAGGTATGCTAATAGCTCAGTGTTATGGTTTGAAAACTCATGTTGAAATTTAGTTCCTTTCGTAACAATCGTGTCGAGGTCTTTAAGATGTGATTAGGTCATGAAGGCTAGGCCCTCATGAATGGATTAACGTCATTATCATGGGATTGGGTTAGTTTTCACAGGAATGGGTTCCTGATAAAAACGATAAGTTTGGTCTGATTTCCTCTCTGTCTGGTGTGCTCGAGCACTTGCCCTTCCATCATGTTGCGATGCAGCACAAGAGCCCTCACCAGATGCCAATGCCATGCCCTTGGACTTTCCAGCCTCCAGAACCATGAGAGCCAAATAAACGTTTTTTTTCTTTATAAATTACCCAGTCTATAGTATGTTGCTATCGTAGCAGAAAATGAACTAAAACACCTAAAGACCAGTCACAGCTATTGGAAAGTGGAAAGTGAAAAGCTATGAAAAGTGCTATTTCAGATCACAACCAGCATCCACTTATAATCCAAACCCACCTATTGATTTGGTCACTGATTTAGATAAACACAAGGAAAGCCTGTTATGAAATTTCAGAGAGCAAAGTACTCCAAATAATAGAATAATAGAGCTAGCACTACAAATAATAGAATCAAAATTTTTTAAATATTGATAGATTTGTATCAAAAAGCAAAACCAATCTGACGGTTATCAGCTATATAAAGTACAGTTATATAGAGACCTGTCTTTTGAGTGCCAGAGGCACATTTCCATCTGTGTACTTTACCTCTCTTCTAGACAGCTTATGCGAAGCTTAAGTTTCATATAACCAACACGAAACTTGATCTCCCTTTCTAAAATATGTTTCTCTTCCAATGCTTCTTATTTAATCTGAATGCTACTACCATGTAGTCAATTATACAAACCTGAAACAGCATAGTCATTGCAGTCACTAATTTCTCCTCACCTGCCAATTTTATCTTTTTAGGATCTCTAAAATATAAAAATTATTCAATTTCTGCCATAATCCCAACATTTTTCCTCTAAACTACTGCAATAGCTCCTAATTGGTCTTCTTGGGTCTACTCTTAACCCCTTCCTATTCATTTTCCACACTGTTTCCAGAGTGATATTCTTAAAATACAAATTTGACCAAATTCACCCAGTTACTTGAACTCTTCGATGGATTCTCACTACTTTGGGGATAAAGAATAAAATATTTGCCGTAGCCAGTGAAGCCCTGCATGATCTAACCCCTTTCTGCCTTGCCAGCCTCATTTTATGTTCCACTCTCACTCTCTGGCTATATGCCAGTGCCAGAGGCTTCTTTTTATTTAGTTTCTTGAACTTATGATTGATTCATGGTCCAGTTCCAGGGCCTTTGCTCTTTTCTTTTTTTATAAGGGGTTTAATCTTCCATTTCACCAACTTGCCCACTACTTTTGTTTGTTCAGATCCAATTCTTTTTCTTCGGATCACTTACTCAGAGAAGCCTTCCTGAGCCTCCAGACTTACTCAAATCCTCCTAGTGTATTCTCCCACACTGTCCCATACTTCCATTATGCAGCATTTATTATTTCAATTTTACTTTTATTTGTATAATATTTGACTGTCACACTAAGCTGAAACTTCCATGAGGTTAGAAACCATTCTTATTTTATTTCTCATTAAATTACCAAAATCTAGCACAATATCTGACACATCAAAGGTGTTTAATAAATATTTAATGACAAAAATATAAAAGTTAATAGGTAAAAATGTAAAATCCTGTAGTTTGCTCCCAAACTTTAATGAATCAGATGAATTGGATTTAAGTTGATGATAAGCCCATTATAAACAAAGAGCATGACTGCCATGAGAAAGCTACTACAATCTTTGACTGCAATAATAGACATACAATGCAATGGTCAAGGAAGATGAAAACTCCTCTGTACTTTGCATTGGCAGACTATGTCTGCAGCAACGTACCTTTGTACTTGATGCTCCTGGAATGGCCATATCCTCATGTATCCACATGGCTTACCCTTATCTGTTATTGGTGATGGATGCAATTTCATTGACAGTCACGAACACTGAAGCTTCAGGCCCTGAATGAACAAAATGTTCCCTGAAGTAGACTTAATAAATTGCCCCTCCTTTTTTGGGTGTTCTTTATTTACTTCATTGTCAGTAGCGGGCTTTGAATGGAATTATATTGCACTCATAGCTTCACACAATCACTTGAGAGAATTTTTTTCCTTAAATCTTGAATATAGAAATATAACAAAATAGTAATATAATTGGTTTCCAAAATAAAAAAAGATGTCTCTACATTATCATAAATGACGTTCTAGTCAGCATTTAACTTTTTGGCTCTCCAAAGACTGAGGCTAACGTTCAAACTGGATACTTTCTCAAGACTGCAGATTCTGAGTGGATAAGGTAGAGCTAAACTTCCGTGTATGCTTGGTTTCTAGGTTGCCTTTCAGTCCTAAAATTCTAAGATTCTGTTATTTTATAGATAAGGAAATTGAGGGTCCAGCAGGTTGAATGATTTGTCCAAAAGTAGCGCAGGTAATTAGTGTAGGAAACAGGCTTAGGCCTTCCATCAGAGTGGCGGTGATGCTGACCCACTGTGCATATTCCAAAGGATAAAACTATTAAATATATAGTTAAAATATATAATTTCATGGATGCAATGTATCTAGAACTTTGCCATATAAGTAATACTCTCTCAGAGCAAATCTAAAATCGCAACTTTTTGTTTTTGTTGTTGAAGAACCACTAACATGTGCTTCTTTACTTACCGGGTAGCTAACAGTAAAGTTAGCAAATAAAACTCTCAGACTGCAAACTCGTGATCCCTTCAGTAAAGGACAGAAGTGACAGCCACTCTGAACATTAAGGATATGGACAGAGAGAGATGTGAAATAATATACACCAGCATTAATGATGTTATTTTGGTAAATTTGTAAATTTCATGTTTCTAAAGCATAAGACCATAAACTTTTATGCATTAGGGCACACTATAAATTCAGCCTTTTGCAGGGAAATCAATAAGCTGTCTGACAGATTCAGATCTTGCTGCTGCCAGAGAGTGAGTTAGAGTGAGAAGTATTACAATATTATTATTATTATTATTTTTAGAGACAGGGTCTCACTCTTCACCCCATCCAGAGCGCAGTGGTGCAATCATGGTTCATTACAGCCTGAACTGCTGGGCTGAAGCAGTCTTCCCACTTCAGCCTCCTGAGTAGCTAGGACTACAGGCTCATGCCACCACAACATTTAAGAGGTTATGTTTGCTTGGATTACTTTGAAGAGACAGGATATATAAATCATGGGTTTTGTTTTGTTTTTGTTTTCTCTCCTTTCTCTCTTTCTTACTCCCTGATAAATAACAATTGCTTCCACAAGCCAATTTTATTTTTAAACTCTGAAACTAAACAACCAGCATTTGGAAAAGAGTCGACAACAATATTCGAAGATGGGAGGGATATGTGACCTCTTTGATACTAGTAAAATTCTCAATGTATATAAATGAATTGGTTGTACAAGATTGCTTTGAATTAACTTAGAAAACACAACTCTAAGGTGAGGAGCAGCAGACTGTCACTGATCGAGAAATTACTACAATTATCTGGGAGAAACTACTTAAATGAAAAATTAGTGTTAAAAACATATATCCTTTAAAATTAGGTTACTAAATTAATCTTAAATCCACCTAATGATTATTGTAGTAATGATCTAAATTGTGCAAGTTTCTAGTAGAAAATAACATACTTAAATGATTTTATTGCTTACAAAACCCTTTTACATACTGTTCTCAGTCCATAATCACAACTGATTAAAACATACCATTTAAGATAAAACATTGATACAGTTGAGAAAACTTGGGGTCAAAGTTATTATGTCATGTGTCCAAGATCACATGGACGAAAATTATGAGTCTAAAATCTTCTTCGGTATTTTCACAATGTCATGCTTTTCCTTCTTTGAAAGAAGATTTTTCCTATTATGTGTTTTAAGGATTTGGGAATGATAATACCTGGTAAAAAAAATTCTGGCTTAAGTTTTACTAATACTCATATTAATTTTTATATTATATATTATAAAATAGATTATATTATTAGTATGCATAACTATATTACATGTAAGTTTTCTATATTTACAATATGATGCTAATTAATAAACTCCTGATTTACTAGAGTATTTTGAATGGAATTGCATTCATTCCAGTAATAGTAAAATAAAAATTAGCATGCATTGGTTGACTACAAATACACAATCAGACTTTTTCATCTTTTTTAGATGTTATGTAACCTCATTTAAATTTGGAATATGTCCATTTAGTCTAACACTTACCGAGGAAAGACAGTGAAAACTAAAAATAAGGTACCTTTTCCTGAGGTCTCTCTCCATCTCCTATCCTGTTACCTACAAATCTCCGGAAGCATTGCCTAACTTCCTCAATCGTTTTAGCACTAGTGTCATGACTTGTCTACTACAAACATCCAGATACAACGTGGGCATTATTTTGTCAGTGTCTTTCTGGCCTCATTGCATCCCTGTACAACCTGGGCCCCTGGAACATTCCAATTGTGCTTTTAATGACCCCTTCATTCCTTTGCCCAGTCCTTTGGCCATGCTCACGTTTCCAATCCTCAATCTTATGTAAATCACATCATTGTACTTTCTTTGTTTCTCTTGGGGATGTTGAATATTTTGAAGAAAGTATCAAATCCTATACGCAAATTTCTGCCATCATTGGAGCCTCAGCTGGGCTCCCTCTGATGTTTAGTAATCTTTTATTTTCTGCTCAAATAACCACACACTCACCACATATAATGAATATCTTTCATTATTTTCTGACAAAATATCCATTTTGATTTCTTCTGATAACAGCACTTTAGTGTTCCTTTGGGTAATTATGCCTCTCCCACTTTCAACCTATGTGGTCTGTGTAGGGGGGCTGATTCCCACCACCGCCGCCCCGCCCTGTTTTATGGGTGAGCAAATGACACTCAACCAACTTGCTAGATCTCTCCCTCTGTGAGAATAAGCATGTGGTCCAAGGCTGTATACTGAGACTTGGTTCCAAAACTGCTAGAACTGTCGGGAGAGAGGTATTCTTTTTGCATTTTGGTTGCTAAACTGGTTGAATTTAAGCCTGCAGCTACTAGCGGCCAATCTTGCCACTACATAGACTGATTTTGCCTAACAAGGAGCCAAGAAAGAGAAATACAGGACCAAAAGATGAAAATATACTGCTGATAACATCATTTGAGCACTTACATCCAAACATGCCTGAAGCTTTCACAGGCTTATTTCTATAAATTACTGAATATTTTCCTTGGGCCAACTTGAGTTGGGTTTCTGTCATTTCACTGAAATGAGTCCTAACTAATGCTCTGCTCTACAGAAACTGTTTTCTTAAAGGTTCTCATTAATAATAACGGTAACAGCTGACATTTATTGAGTGCTTACTGTATGCCAGATATTTTAAGCACTTAACTTCGATACAGCTATTAAAACTTCACAATAACTCTATAATATTACTATTTCCTCCTATTTACAAATGACGAAACTGAGTCACAGAGGGATTAAGAAACTTGTCCTAAGGTTACACACTTGTAAGTGGCAGAGTGTGGATTCAAGCCAGGCCACTGTGGCCCCAGATTCCACATTGTCCTCATGAGCTGGCAAATCTAGCAGCTTTCCTTGCTCTCCTTAACCTCTTTGCCCCATTGGACACTATCCACTTGTTTCTTAATCGGAAAGCATTAAGACTTTTTGATTTGTCTTTCTTTCTTCAGGCCTGTTGATAATAAATCTTGTACTTATAAAAGTTCATTTCTTTAAAAATGAAGCAATACAAATTCAGCCAGGTGGCTGATCTTTTTCCTCTAGAAAGCTGCCCACATTCTCCCTTGTGTTTTCCATGTGGTTCTCTCCAGAAATGGAAGGTCAAATCCCTGTTAGGTTTCAAGTATCTCTGACATCTCTTGATGGCTCATCTTTCTGACTCCAGCTGGAAAAAGTTTTCTACTTTTAAAGGCTCATGTGATTAGATTGGGCCTACCTGGGTAATCCAAAATCATCTCCCCATTTGGGTCCATCACTTTAATTACATCAGCAGAGTCCCTCTTGCTATATAATGTAACATATTCACAAGTTCCAGGAATTAGGATGTGGTCACTTTTGGGGGGCCATTCTACCTACCACAGTTGTCTTAGGTGTAACCTTCACCTCTCTCTTCTATCAGACCCTCTGCTTCATGCCAGTGTTACAGAACACATCCTCTAATTGTTCTTGAGTGAAAAAAAATATTTAAAACTTTGCATAATTGAAAATGTCTTTTTTAACCTCATAATTTATCAATTTCAAGATTGGAAATCATTTTCCTTGGAATTTATCTTTTATTTATATTTCTGTTGAGAAGTCCAGTGCCATTCTGATTTCTGAACCTTCATAAATAATCTCTTATTTTTTCCTCCCTCCAACTCATGTGCTTTGAAATTCCACGATAATACACTTTGGTGTAGATAATATTTATCCATTAAGCTGACAGCTTGTATGCTGCTGTCCTTCAGTTTTGAGAACTGTTGTTCTGGTTTTCTTTGATAATTCTGTTTCTTTTATTTGCTGTACTACCTGTTAGATAGTCTACCTTTCTTTGCCTAATTGCCCTGGCTAGAAACTCCAGCATAATGTTGAAAAGAAGTGGCAACAATTGACATCCTTGTATTATTCCTGATTTTAGGAGAAAACTTTCATTCTTTCACAATTAACTATGATGTTAACTATAGATTTTTCATAGATGCCCTTTATTAGGTTGAGGAAGTTCCCTTTTATTCCTAGTTTAAGTGCTTTTTTAAAAAAAATCAAGAGTGTTGGATTTTGTCAAACGCTTTTTCTTCATCTATTGAGAGAATATGTGGTTTTTTTTCTTTAGTCTATTAAAATGGTGAATTATATTGATTAGTGTTGCATGTTACACCAACCTTGCATTCTTGAAATAAATCCCACTTGGTCTTGCTGTATTATCCATTTTCTATATTGCTAGCTTTGGTTTGCTAGTATTGTATTGAGGATTTTTGTGTTACTATCCATAAGGTATATTAGCCAGAGGTTTTCCTGTGATGTCTTTGATTTTGTTATCCATTTCATTGAATTTTCAGGTGGGAATTCATTGCTTATAGCCCTAGTCTCAGGACAAGACTCCAAATAAGCCACTTAAGGCAAATCAAAATTTCTGTATGTAGGAGAAAAAGAAAGGTATATAATCCTTTGAGGTTCCTTCCTAGCTTCCTTCTCCTTTCTCAAACCAGTAAAACTTGCTTTTCATATTCCAAATCTTACCATCTCTCAATCGCCTATGACGCGCTGGTAAGTCATCATTTACTGGCTCCCAGAATAAGCGCTTTTGTTTTACCCCCCCAGTCATCAACTCACCTCCCACCTGTACTTTGTCAAGAGTAGTGGCAAGTACACTTTAGTAGTTAAGCCCGGTTGCACGTGGGTGGAACCTTAGGCACAAGAAAGTAAGCAACGAAGACCGCGATTTCAGAAAGTAAAACTAAGCCAGGTAGTGGTGCCGCCTTAGGAAGTCTTGGGCTTCACGACGGGTGGCTGGGACGCCTGCAGATTTTAGCGGGAACAGACCCAGCAGGGGGCTTGGAGCTAGGAACTCCAGAAAGGGCTGAGTGAGGACGAGTGAGACCGTGCGGCCAGTTTCTGGTGCTCTGCGAAGGACCCGAGAGGGAAGAACTTTCCCACGGTCCTGCCGGTCTGCGCGGGGTCACAGCCCGGCGCCGCCCACGCGCGGCCGCGGCGGGAGGCGGCCGAGGCGGCGTGAGGAGGGCGGCGGCGGCAGCGAGCGCCCGGGCGCCCGGTCCGAGGCCGCGGGGTCGGGGCTGCCGGCGCAGCTCGAGCGCTTTCCGCGGGGTTTGGCTCCTGTCGCTTCCCGTCTCGCCGAACCGGCTTCGCCGCCTCCGGAGCCGCCGCGAGTCCTCAGAGCCTGGTTGCCGGCGAGCGGGAGGCCGGGACGCGGACACAGGTAAGGGCCGGCGGCTTGGAGCCTGGGTGCGGCGCGGCGCCTTCCCGAGCGGGCCCGGCCCTGCCCGGTCGCCGTGGCTCGGCCCCCACGCTGGCCCAGGCGAGGACGCGCCGAGCGGCTGGGACGGAGCTGGGCCGGGCTGCGCGGGCCGGGCTGTCTCCCGCGCGGGTCTCAGGTGACGCGGCGGCGGCTTAACTTTCGCACCTGAGGCTGTGCTTGGCGGCCTCCGGGCGCGCCCTGCCAGAGGGTGGAATTACAGCGGGTTGGAACCTGAGCCCTCGCGGCGAGGCGGGGTGGGCGGGGCGGGTGCGAGGGGTCGGGTATTGAACGCTGTCCCGGTCGAGGCGAGGAACTGCGTCCTGCTTAATCTCAGAGCCTGTGGGGAGCGGCGGCGCACACCCCTTCCACGGCCGCTTCCCTCTGCATAGATCCGCTTCCTTTTGTCTGGTCCGTTTCAGTATCGGCGTTTCGGTTGCTTTTGTTGCAGCCTTGGGTCCGGAGTGTACAGATTTGCGGCTAGGCAGAGGTCCTGAGTAAGCTCTAAAATGTACGGGGTGGAAGTGGGGAGGGGGTCCTTTGGGGGGAAATTATTATTAGTGCCATTATAGCAGTAACGTGTATATTACCGTGTTCTTTTCAAGGTAGTGCTCGATATTCTTGTAGCGTCTAATAGTTTTAAGTGCACCTGTGAGAGCGTTCAGTAGTTAACTTCAAAGGAGTAGTATGTGGGCAGGTTACTATTAAATTACCCCCATTTTATAGGCTAGTCAGCTGAGGCACCCAGGAAGGAAAGTGATTTTATCAAAACTAAGTAGTCCTTGTGGAAGCTGTGATTAGAACTTGTCTGACTGAGAGTTGTCCTTGGTCCAGTTAGTCTTTCAGCCTCAAAGAAAATTTAGCAAGCAAAGAGTGCCAGTCTGATACTCTGTTTTCACTTCCTCGTTAAATATTAAAATCTTTCATATAGAGTTGAATCCTTTCAAACTCTTGGAATAGTACTGCTAAAAGTGATATTTAAAAGATCAGAATCATTTCAGTTGTTGAATACTATGCTCACTAGAGTCATAGTAAGGTGTAAAATTCATTTGTCTTTCATCTGTCAAACCTTTCATCTTCTGGGTAAATATACTGCCACTGGCAGCCCAAAGATACATGGTGATGTTAATAACAAAGACTGTCAATATTTATTCCATAAATAAGTATAAAGGAGGAGGCGAGCTGCTAGAAATCCCTGAATATTGATCAGCAGCAAAGTTTTCTTTTCTCATAAACAATTGAAAATTTGGGATTAATTCAATGAAAATTAACTTGTAATTGTGTGCATATTATGTTGTGCTTTCTTATCTCCCCAGAGCCATCAACAATTTACCAGTTTTCCTAGGGTTTGCTCTTAAACCGTTTTGCCAATGGATGTTTTATTGCCCTATTTTTCTTCCTCTCTTGTTTTTATGTATTGGTTTTTCAAAGTAAAGGTTTTTTTCTTATAAAATATAAGGAAGAGTATTGAAAAAAGCAACAAGCTTTGTTTCTTGGTAAAATATACTTAACTAGGACTTTTATGAGTATATCTGTGGCCACATACCAGCCTCTTTTAATAAGTAACTCTCATACATCAAACAGGACTTCTTCTAGGCAAGTATGTAATAAATTAATAATCACTTTTAATAGATCTCTGTAATATTTTATGACATACCTACCTGAATAATAGTATTGTTTACTCATATGAAACCTTTTTTTAATCAGGGAGCATAAAGATAAAAAATTTCACTTAAATTTTGCTAACTATGTAGCACAAATTTTAGGGAACAATGTGCCTATACTTAATTGTTCCCTCATGGAACAAACAATTCTCTTTCTCTTATACCACCTCCACTCAGCTATCTGAGAAAATAATAATGACCTATCCTTTTCTTTATGGGGATATTTGGAGGATTAATGAACTAGTGTCTGGAAAATGGTTTGAACTCCATGGAAGAAAGCTACTTTGTAACTTCAGAGTGTGATATAGAATTATCAAACACTTTCCCCCGCTTTATATTTTCAAAGAAGATGGTCATTCCACGTAGTCACCTTAGGAGGCTAAGAACTTATTCCAGTAGTGCTGCTGTAATTTATAATTATTTTGAATCTTTTGAAAATTCTAGTCAATTTATAAGCAAATTAAAAACATTATCACTTTCATAAACACTTGTTTTTGTTTTTTTAATCAAAAAAACTGTTAGCTTTAGCACTTATTTTATCTGCTAAACTTGGGAAAATGATTTCTACATGGTTGCAAAACTCAGTTTTACCTTCAGGGTTTCACCACTATTAAAGATATTTAAAGGATTATCCTGATGGCTGTGAAGGCAATTTCAAATGGCAGTTTAGAAATGGTTTAAAATAGTGGGAAACATTAGTAGAATGAATTTGCCACCTTCCCAGAGGACTACTCTGAAGGGGGCAATGCTTACTTGTAGGCTAAATGTCTATACTTGCGTGTACATTTGCATGCTACTAAACAATTTGAAGCTGATGATCTGTATTATAACCAGTTACCTCTTCTCATCACATTGATTTTTTAGGAATCAGATATTTCACATATATGTTAAGCAGACTACATTGAGTAGATCACATATCATACTGAAGCAGTATTACGCTGGGAGTATATTTGAAACTTCATTTAAATTTAAGTGTAAATTTTTGTAATAGTTTAAATCATAAAATTTGGCTCCATGTTTTATGTTTTGAATGTAATACACCTGGGGAAAAATAGCCTCATCAAAATATAAAATTACTATTCTCAAAAAAATTACTAGCAAGTTGTGTATGCAACAGACTTTCCTGATCACACGACTGTCAAAAGACAAAATTTCACTAAATTTAGTTTAAATGTATAGTTGGCTTTTATTAGCAAGTCTAGAAGTGGGCAGCATCTCATTCTATAAAATAGAATGCATGCTCCACTGGGCGTGACAGAATAGTTGATTTTTAAAATAGAATTAAAGGGAGGATTGCTTAACGTCTGATTACTTCGGGTTACTTTTCTGTAAGGGTTAATGTAGAGAGGACTTCCTTATCGTGCCAGCTCATGTTGACTGGGCCCCTTCAGATTGGTTGCAGTGAATCTCCTGTTTTGAGGAAAAACTGGTCTGTTTGGGTTTTATCTGCTTCCTTAAAGTTTCATTTTGATTATCTGGCAGCATGAGTGACTCCATTTTGGTTTGGTCTGTTGGGGCCTAGCATAGGAGATTGGTCTAAACAATGGCCTCCTATAAATTTTATTTAACAAGTCCCCCCTTTGGTCTATCACTTAGGTGCATGACCAAAACTTAGGGCATTAGCCTACTCTGAGTTACCATGATTCCAGATTTTTCCGTCTCAACAGGTCATTCATAGGTTAGGTATCCTCATTATCACAGGTTTCTTTGAGCTTTTGTCATTCTGGCTGGAGAGAGATCATTTGGCATTCAGCAGATGGCTGGTGTGCAGTCATTTAAAACTTTCGAGAGAATACAGCACACTAGGAAGCCTACTTTTATGTCTATCAGGAGGATAATAGCAAGAGTTTGGAACATGCTCCTTAATCAAGGTCCCCATGAACCAAACCAACTAAAACCAAACAGATCAAATGGGCCAGATAAAGGATTCACCCATTCTAAGCAAGTAGCCTGTTCTTCAGTTTTTTGCAACTGTGAGTCTCTACAGTACTGACATATTTATCCATGTGCAACAAGAAGTGTTAGCAACTACACAGGCTCTTCCTTGTTTGGCCAGTAGATAATCTAGAACAATTCTATTCTCTAGTATAACTTTTGCAAGAGAATTCAAAGAAAACTGTTGTGCAGCTATAGTATTTGCAGTAGAGTCTGCTGTAGAGGCAACTGTAAGGGATAAATTTCTAGTCATTGCTTCATTTATCTTTACTCTAAGCCACAAGAAAAGGGACCTAACAAATGATGTCCATCCAGAAGGGGTAATGCCTCCTGACAATGTTTTCTTTAACCTATGATGTTAAAGGTTAAGAGGAAAGGACCAGTGTTCCACTTCTGACAGATTATGAAGTTACAAGGGCACCATTAAAGTTCTTAACCCGCATTGGCTCTTCATTCTCTACCTGTCAAGGCATGAGGTTGCCCATATATAACATTGATCACAAATCCTCCATCAATAAAGGGTGTACCCTTTGGATGCTCATAAGGCCCTCTTTCCAGTTCTGTTGTTCATGGGTATATTGCTTGAAATGGTAGATTTAGCAGTCTAGCCAAGGGTCTAACGTGGAGCTTTTACAGGTTAAAAGCACTATGATACCCTGGCACATAAGTCAGTTTGTAAGAAACTCCATATGGGCTTTTGGTATAATCCTGTCTCATGATACACTCATTTGACCCTGGATCTTGTATTCCATGACTGGATTAAATTGAAACAGAGAGTGAGAACAAGTGGGTCTAGAAATATGAGTCTATAAAAGGGACCACTAGTACAATTTGAAAAAACAATTGTGTTAGGAATGTTGATAAATTAGCCAATGGGTAGACTAAAGGATCTCTTAAGTTACGTGAAGACTTGGGTTTGGCATGACAGATCCAACACTTCATGAAGTTGCCTGCAGAAGCCACTGATTGCAAAATTCTAGTTACAGCATTATCATGCTAAGCAGAAGAGGTAGATATAAGTAAGAAAAAATTAAGAGGGGTGAGAGTCTCATTATGACGGGGAATCTTGTTCTTATATCTTGGGAAAAGGCATACACAGTGTGAAGTCATCAGTTTCTCATCCTGATTAACCTGATTTTTAAGGTCTCTGGTTTGAGAAGAGGCCACTTGGTATCAGAATGTATTCTTGTATTTAGGAGTTATAGGCAGTATCAGTTCTTGCAATTTGAGTTTCACTGCTATGTCTGTAGTCAGGATCACTTGGTAGATGGTCCTTTAGAATGGGACTCAAGGGCACTCTTTCTTTGGTGGTGTTTCATGAACACCCAGTTGCCAGATTCCAGGCTATGTCCAGCAAGACTTTTTGGATCTGTGTCTTGAATGGCTTCTTTGACCTATCGATGATAACTTTTAACATAGTACATTAAGATTTTATAATACATGTCATTTCTGCTGGGTCAGTCGGGAGTCTGCATTTTGTGTAATAATACCCAGAGGCATAGGTTGACCAGTAATAATTTCATAAGGATTTATCCTGTGTTTTCTGCCAGGGGTGCTCCAAAGAGTTGTGAGAGCCAGAGGCAAAATTTTAGACCAAGGAAGGCCAGTAGTGTCAGATAATTCGGAAATTCTGGACTTAAGTATCCCGTTAGTTCCTTCTACCTTATTAGCAAACTGAGACAGGTAAGAATGATGATAATGCCAGACTGTTTGTAAAAATTTGTGTAGTACTTGAATTACCTGTCTGGTAAAATGAGTGTCTCAGTTACTTGAAATGGCATTTAGAATACCTCAGGTTAGAATTACTACTTGTGGCATTTTTTTTGCTACCGTGAGGGCATTAGCCTTTGGGCATGGGAAGGCCTCAATCCATCCAGAGAACATACTATAGCAAGTACATAGTAATAATCCATACTTGGTTGGATGAAGTCTAATTGTGCATGTTTAAATGCACAATGGATAGGCTGGGGGAGTGGACAGGGGGTGTCATTCCAGGGAGACTATAAAGACACTTTCTTGGTTTATGAGTTTGGGAGGTTAAATTGATTATAAATAGCTTTTCTAACTTTTTAACAATTTCCCCACCAACACTTTTGATTGTGCCAGCTTACCATTACCATTATGGGTAAGGGAATGTAAGGATCATAACAAAGTTCCCTTAAGAGAGTCTGGGAGCACCAAGTGGCTGTCTTGGCTTTCCCACAACTTGGAAAGGAAATTAAAATAGCATCCTTCTGATTTCCAGTATTCTTTTTAATCTTTAGGGGCATTTTCTTGTCCATCAGCAACAGCATCTGAGTGTAAGGAAGCAAAGTCAGGCAGCATTCCTGTTTCTAGCTGTTGGATTTAGATAACAGACCTCACGGAGTTGAGCAACATTTTGGCATGAAAGTCAGCTAGACTACTTCTCTGATATTCAGGCTCAATTCTCTTTGTATGAGCCTCTATTTTTACAACAATAATCTCTTTGGGCAGCAGTATCCAGCAAGGAACTCATCAACTTGTGGGCCAGTTTTTATGATATGCCTGAAGACTTCCAGATATTTCAGATGTACACTAAATGAGAACCACTTGCACAGGTATCATTTTGACCCAAATTTTTATTGTTGCTGCTCCTTTCCTTTCTCTCTCTCTCTCTCTCTCTCTCTCTCTCTCTCTCTGTGTGTGTGTGTGTGTGTGTGTGTGTGTATAAAAGACTCTTTAGTAATTCAGGCTTAAATGGAAATCTAATACTGTTTTATGTACTCTCCAAAGCAAAATAAATGTTTTGTATTTTTCATATTGAGAAATGCTTATGATATGGGATGCAAAATATATGGTTTACATAGTCCTAATAAGACAAATAAATTTTAAAGTTTTGAAAATTATAAAATACTTCAAATATACACAACACAGAGAATAATATACTGAATACCCATGTACCCATTGCTTAGCTTCATAAAAGATTAACATTTTAGTATTTTTCTTATTTTTAAAAAGAAAAATGCAGATAACATTTAAGCCCCCTTAGATTTCTTCCTAGTGGTTACTGTTATCCTAAATTTTGTGTCTATCATTCCCATGCATGTTTTTGTACCTATGCTACACATGCATGTATCACTAAACAAAATGTAACATTGTTCACATGCTTTAAAACTTTTTATAACTCTTACTATCCTGTGTTCTTTAATGTGTATATTTCTGCAGCCTTTTTTTATTCAAAATAATTTTGAGTTCTTTCTAGATACATGTAGTTTTGATGTATTTTTATTGCTATATAGTATTGAATTTTATGAATGAGTACAAATTTATTCATCAAAGCAATTGATGCACACTTCGGTTGTTTCCAGTTTTTTGGTGTTACTGAAAAGTGTTGCTAAAATGAACATTCCCATGTAATATAATGTTTCCTTATGCACATACAAACCTAGAAATTAAGCTACAAATCCATAGATACGTATATTCTGTCTTACCAGATCTTATCAAATTGCTTTCCAAAATGGTTGTATGTAGTTATACCTACCTGTAATAGTTTATGAGATTCTTGTTGTCTGTATCATTTTTATATTTGGTATTGTAAGATTATTTAATTTTTCCCACTGTGAGAGGTGTAAAATGGTATTTTGTTTTCATTTTTATTTTCCTGATGTCCAGTGGGGTTGAAAACTTTTTATATGATTGTTGGCCATTTTGGTTTCCTCCTCTAGGACCTGCCCTTTAATACTCTTTGTTCATTTTTTCCTGTTGGATATTTTTTTTTAAAGATTTGTGTCATAGAGTGAGACTCTATCTCTTAAAAAAAATTGTATTATAGGATTAATTGTAGCTATTAACCATTTGCTTATATTTATAAATTTCTTATTCCAGTTTGTGGATTGTCTCTTAATTTTGTCTTATACTGAAGTTAAACATTTATCAATATTTCAATTCATCAATATATTCTACTCTGTTTTCTGAAACAATTTTATGACCTAGCATGTAGTCACAACTTCAATCTTCCCAAGGTTTGCAGCTTTCTACCTTACTTTCAAAATTTCTTTATAGATAAAGTAGGGTATAAATAAAGAAATAAACATGCCACACAGTTTTTTATTAGAATATACATAAAATTATTAAGCTTTAAAAATTCATATAAAAGAGTCTCTCAGTTCAAAAATGGCAGCTAGCTAGCAGCCTCCAGTGTAGCCTTTTCTCATTTTTCATTAAATTCCTATGAAGATGTAGAATAAAATAAAAAGTCACCACAAAACCAGAATTTTTGTGGACTCTGTCAACTTATTGGACCCTGTTTTATTTTAAGGCTGTCTAAAGGAGAATACTTCTGACGTCACCCAAAAGGTGATCAGGACTGAATGTAGAGCTTGAGGTTTTCACCTTGGAGCTAGTTTCTGCTTCTGTGCCTTACCTTCTGTTTTTCTACTTGTAGACAGCTAAGATGCCAGCAGGTAGGCGAGGACAGCCAATGACGTTTTTTGCCTGTGTTCAGTATGTGACTTTTCCGAGAGCAGGTCCCCCATCCCAACTTAGAACTCTCTGTCACAACTTTAACCCACCTCACTTCTCTGATCCTTAGAAATCTCAAGACTCTAGAATATGAGGACATCCTCCTCACAAAATGGTGAGAATAATTTGAGAAATTATTAGAGTTCTCTGGGCCTTAGTTTATTCATCTATAAAATGGAATTAACAGTTCTTACTTCATAGGAATGTCTTGATGATTAAAGGCGCTAATGCACTTAATAAGTACTAGACTCAAAAATAGTAGCTAGTTTTCAAAACAATAATATCAACCTTTTGTCTTCATGTTTTATGTGTGGAGATTTTAATTTTAAAAATATGGAACATAGACTATTTTATGGCTCATTGCTAATAAAAAAAGGGGAAAAGTATACATTTTTTGATGGATAGTTTCATATACAGAATTGTAAATAATTGTAACACATCCAGTAAAGTATGATCATCCAACCACATATGATGTCATGAAACTCAGACTATGTTCTGTAACAGAGTCTCTAAAAAGTCAATCTCTGTAATAGCTTTATGAGGCTAATGAGACCAGCTTCCTTTGGTGGCATTTGCTGAATTTATCCTGATGGTGCCAGTAAATTATGCTCTAACTTTAAGCAGAGTAAGGGCAGGATTTTTATTTTTGTCTTGCTTATACCTGCTTTCTTTTTAACTCACTCATTCTCATAAGTGCCCAGCACTGTGCTAGCAGTAGAGTATATTAAACTGTTGAGGAGTTTGCAACTCAGCAAAGATGGCAGACATGGAACAAATAATCAAGACTGTGATGAATATCCTGAAAGTGTCCTAAAAATGGCCTTTGGAGGAAAATAAGAGGGGGTAATATCTAGGCTCGACACTACCCCACCATCAAGGGCATTAAGCTGAGACCTGAAAGCTATGGCAGTACTCCCTAGAGGCTAAAGGTAAGATTTCCGGAGATCTGGGGATTGAAGCAGGAGGAGGAAGCCTGTAGAGTGGAGGCACTGAAAGAGGGGCTGGATTGCTGGACAGTAGAGCAGACGTGGGCGGTGCGTTGGCAGCAGCCTGGTCAGCAGAGGACTACAAAGCCCCTGAAGGGAGCAGGAGAAGAATATTATATGTTTTGCATTTTTTTCTTTTTTTTTATTTATGCATATTATGGGAGTACAAATGTTTAAGTTACGTTGCCCTTGCCCCCCCCCCAGTCAGAACTTCAAGCATGTCCGTCCCCCAGATGGTGCACATTGCACTCATTATGTATGTATATACCCATCCCCTCCTCCCCTCTCCCATCTGCCTGAAGCCCGATAAATGTTATTCCTATATGTGCACTTAGGTGTTGACCAGTGAAACCAATTTGCTGGTGGGTATGTGTGGTGCTTGTTTTTCCATTCTTAGGATACTTAGTAGAATGGGTTCCAGCTCTATCCAGGAGAATACAAGAGGTGCTATATCACCATTGTTTCTTAAAGCTGAATAGTACTCCATGGTATACATATACCACATTTTATTAATCCACTCACGTATTGATGGGCACTTGGGTTGTTTCCACATCTTTGCAGTTGTGAATTGTGCCGCTATAAACATTGGAGTGCAGATGTCTTTTTTATAGAATGTCTTTTGTTCTTTTGGGTAGATGCCCAGTATGGGATTGCTGGATCCAATGGTAGATCTACTTGTATCTCTTTTTTTTTTTTTTTTTCTAAGACAGAGTCTCACTCTGTTGCCTGGGCTAAAGTGCCATGGCATCGGCCTAGCTTACAGCAACTTCAGACTCCTGGGCTTGAATGATCCTTCTGCCTCAGCCTCCCGATTAGCTGGGACTACAGGCATGCGCCACCATGCCCGGCTAATTTTTTCTATATGTTTTTACTTGTCCAATTAATTTCTTTCTATTTTTAGTAGAGATGGGGTCTCACTCTTGCTCAGGTTGGTCTCGAACTCCTGAGTTCAAACAATCCACCCGCCTCGGCCTCCCAGGGTGCTGGGATTACAGGTGTGAGCCACTGCACCTGGCTACTTGTATCTCTTTAAGGTATCTCCATATTGCTTTCCACAAAAGTTGCACTAGTTTGCAGTCCCACCAGCAGTGTATGAGTGTTCCTATCTCTCTGCATCCACGCCAACATTTATTGTTTTGGGACTCTTTGATAAAGGCTATTCTCACTGGAGATAAATGATATCTCATTGTGGTTTTGATTTGTATTTCCCTGATGATTAGAGATGTTGAGCATTTTTTCATGTTTCTTGGCCATTATTCTGTCTTCTTTTGAAAAGTTTCTGTTCATGTCCTTTGCCCACTTTTTGATAGGGTTGTTTGATTTTTTTCTTGCTGATTTTCCTGAGTTCTAAATAGATTTACACAAACTGGAAAATGTGGAGGAAATGGACAAATTTTTGGAAACACAGAACTTCCCTAGGCTCAACCAGGAAGATGTAGAATTCCCCTACAGACCAATATCAAGTACTGAAATTGAAACAGCAATAAAAAACTTTCCTAAAAAGAAAAGTCCCAGACCAGATGGTTTCACACCCAAATTTTACCATACCTACAAAGAAGAACTGGTGCCTATCCTGCAGAAACTATTCCACAACATTGAGAAGGATGGATTCCTCCCCAACACATTTTATGAAGCCAACATAACCCTGATATGAAAACCAGGAAAGGACTTAACAAAAAAAGAAAACTGCAGACCAATATCCCTTATGAATATGGATGCAAAAATTCTCAACAAAATCCTTGCAAACCGAATCCAGGTGTTTATCAAGAAAATAATCGATCACGACCAAGTGGGCTTCATCCCAGAGATGCAGGGATGCTTCAACATACTCAAATCTATAAATGTAAGTCACCATGTAAATAGAAGCAAAAACAAAGACCATATGATCCTCTCAATAGATGCAGAAAAAGCATTTGACAAAATTCAACACCCTTTTATGATA